>OU342742.1:52665061-52897997 GCA_910589775.1 Avena eriantha | reverse complement strand
AAGAAACCACGCGAAGGTTCACATTGTTTGGATCATTTTTGAATTCTTATGCCCGTTCAACTATATTCAAAACGGCGGGCATGAAGCTTCTTAGCCCGGGGCTGAGCCTCGCTGAACTTGAAGGTGGATCTCTGAGTGAAATAGCATGTTTGTAACCTATAAATGATTTTTTAAAAAAATTCACAGCATTATATCATGTACTTGTAGTTCAATCTTGGCAACCTCCTACCGATTCGGCAGGGAATTTGTCTTTTTCATGAGGGATGGAGCAGAAAGGTTCCAGATAGACCGGTTTGGGAAATTGTCCATATAAGGTGGTATCGTATTTTTGAAAAATGGTTTGGTACCAATGCCAAACTTTAATTTGGTGGTTGCTTCACAGAAACACCCCGATTTCGGCTACCCTCAAAAATGGAATTGGCTTTTTCGTGTGTCGAAAGGGAAAACTTCCTCCTGCAACATCGTAAGCCTCCCAAGATGCACAGTGTTGGCACAGTATGGGCACATTATCACAAACTATGCCCTGATTCTAGCCATAACATTGGTGGTTTGACCTAAATGCCATGAAACCTCGAACATGATAGGTCATTTTGTGAAGGATTTTTTATGATGTTTGCAATTTTTCAAGTTCAATATTTTTCCTTGCAACTGTGACACATAATATGACACCACGCGAAGGTTTCACATTGTTTGGATCATTTTTGAATTTCTTATGCCCGTTTCAAACTATATTCAAAACGGCGGGCATGAAGCTTCTTAGCCCGGGGCTGAGCCTCGCTGAACTTGAAGTGGATCTCTGATGAAATAGCATGTTGTGAACCTATAAATGATTTTTTAAAAATTCACAAGCATTATATCATGTACTTGTAGTTCAAATCTTGGCAACCTCCTACCGATTCGGCAGGAATTTGTCTTTTTCATGAGGGATGGACAGAAAGGTTCCAGATACACCGGTTGGGAAATTGTCCATATAAGGTGGTATAGTATTTTTGAAAAATGGTTTGGTACCAATGCCAAACTTTAATTTGGTGGTTGCTTCACAGAACACCCCGATTTCGGCACCTCAAAAATGGAAATTGGCTTTTTCGTGTGTCGAAAGGGAAAACTTCCTCCTGCAACATCGTAAGCCATCCCAAGATGCACATGTGTGCACAATATGGGCACATTATCACAAACTATGCCCTGATTCTAGCCATAACATTGGTGGTTTGACCTAAATGCCATGAAACCTCGAACATGATAGGTCATTTTGTGAAGGATTTTTTATGATGTTTGCAATTTTTCAAGTTCAATATTTTTCCTTGCAACTGTGACACATAATATGACACCACGCGAAGGTTTCACATTGTTTGGATCATTTTTGAATTTCTTATGCCCGTTTCAAACTATATTCAAAACGGCGGGCATGAAGCTTCTTAGCCCGGGGCTGAGCCTCGCTGAACTTGAAGTGGATCTCTGATGAAATAGCATGTTGTGAACCTATAAATGATTTTTTAAAAATTCACAAGCATTATATCATGTACTTGTAGTTCAAATCTTGGCAACCTCCTACCGATTCGGCAGGAATTTGTCTTTTTCATGAGGGATGGACAGAAAGGTTCCAGATACACCGGTTGGGAAATTGTCCATATAAGGTGGTATAGTATTTTTGAAAAATGGTTTGGTACCAATGCCAAACTTTAATTTGGTGGTTGCTTCACAGAACACCCCGATTTCGGCACCTCAAAAATGGAAATTGGCTTTTTCGTGTGTCGAAAGGGAAAACTTCCTCCTGCAACATCGTAAGCCATCCCAAGATGCACATGTGTGCACAATATGGGCACATTATCACAAACTATGCCCTGATTCTAGCCATAACATTGGTGGTTTGACCTAAATGCCATGAAACCTCGAACATGATAGGTCATTTTGTGAAGGATTTTTTATGATGTTTGCAATTTTTCAAGTTCAATATTTTTCCTTGCAACTGTGACACATAATATGACACCACGCGAAGGTTTCACATTGTTTGGATCATTTTTGAATTTCTTATGCCCGTTTCAAACTATATTCAAAACGGCGGGCATGAAGCTTCTTAGCCCGGGGCTGAGCCTCGCTGAACTTGAAGTGGATCTCTGATGAAATAGCATGTTGTGAACCTATAAATGATTTTTTTAAAAATTCACAAGCATTATATCATGTACTTGTAGTTCAAATCTTGGCAACCTCCTACCGATTCGGCAGGAATTTGTCTTTTTCATGAGGGATGGACAGAAAGGTTCCAGATACACCGGTTGGGAAATTGTCCATATAAGGTGGTATAGTATTTTTGAAAAATGGTTTGGTACCAATGCCAAACTTTAATTTGGTGGTTGCTTCACAGAACACCCCGATTTCGGCACCTCAAAAATGGAAATTGGCTTTTTCGTGTGTCGAAAGGGAAAACTTCCTCCTGCAACATCGTAAGCCATCCCAAGATGCACATGTGTGCACAATATGGGCACATTATCACAAACTATGCCCTGATTCTAGCCATAACATTGGTGGTTTGACCTAAATGCCATGAAACCTCGAACATGATAGGTCATTTTGTGAAGGATTTTTTATGATGTTTGCAATTTTTCAAGTTCAATATTTTTCCTTGCAACTGTGACACATAATATGACACCACGCGAAGGTTTCACATTGTTTGGATCATTTTTGAATTTCTTATGCCCGTTTCAAACTATATTCAAAACGGCGGGCATGAAGCTTCTTAGCCCGGGGCTGAGCCTCGCTGAACTTGAAGTGGATCTCTGATGAAATAGCATGTTGTGAACCTATAAATGATTTTTTAAAAATTCACAAGCATTATATCATGTACTTGTAGTTCAAATCTTGGCAACCTCCTACCGATTCGGCAGGAATTTGTCTTTTTCATGAGGGATGGACAGAAAGGTTCCAGATACACCGGTTGGGAAATTGTCCATATAAGGTGGTATAGTATTTTTGAAAAATGGTTTGGTACCAATGCCAAACTTTAATTTGGTGGTTGCTTCACAGAACACCCCGATTTCGGCACCTCAAAAATGGAAATTGGCTTTTTCGTGTGTCGAAAGGGAAAACTTCCTCCTGCAACATCGTAAGCCATCCCAAGATGCACATGTGTGCACAATATGGGCACATTATCACAAACTATGCCCTGATTCTAGCCATAACATTGGTGGTTTGACCTAAATGCCATGAAACCTCGAACATGATAGGTCATTTTGTGAAGGATTTTTTATGATGTTTGCAATTTTTCAAGTTCAATATTTTTCCTTGCAACTGTGACACATAATATGACACCACGCGAAGGTTTCACATTGTTTGGATCATTTTTGAATTTCTTATGCCCGTTTCAAACTATATTCAAAACGGCGGGCATGAAGCTTCTTAGCCCGGGGCTGAGCCTCGCTGAACTTGAAGTGGATCTCTGATGAAATAGCATGTTGTGAACCTATAAATGATTTTTTTAAAATTCACAAGCATTATATCATGTACTTGTAGTTCAAATCTTGGCAACCTCCTACCGATTCGGCAGGAATTTGTCTTTTTCATGAGGGATGGACAGAAAGGTTCCAGATACACCGGTTGGGAAATTGTCCATATAAGGTGGTATAGTATTTTTGAAAAATGGTTTGGTACCAATGCCAAACTTTAATTTGGTGGTTGCTTCACAGAACACCCCGATTTCGGCACCTCAAAAATGGAAATTGGCTTTTTCGTGTGTCGAAAGGGAAAACTTCCTCCTGCAACATCGTAAGCCATCCCAAGATGCACATGTGTGCACAATATGGGCACATTATCACAAACTATGCCCTGATTCTAGCCATAACATTGGTGGTTTGACCTAAATGCCATGAAACCTCGAACATGATAGGTCATTTTGTGAAGGATTTTTTATGATGTTTGCAATTTTTCAAGTTCAATATTTTTCCTTGCAACTGTGACACATAATATGACACCACGCGAAGGTTTCACATTGTTTGGATCATTTTTGAATTTCTTATGCCCGTTTCAAACTATATTCAAAACGGCGGGCATGAAGCTTCTTAGCCCGGGGCTGAGCCTCGCTGAACTTGAAGTGGATCTCTGATGAAATAGCATGTTGTGAACCTATAAATGATTTTTTAAAAATTCACAAGCATTATATCATGTACTTGTAGTTCAAATCTTGGCAACCTCCTACCGATTCGGCAGGAATTTGTCTTTTTCATGAGGGATGGACAGAAAGGTTCCAGATACACCGGTTGGGAAATTGTCCATATAAGGTGGTATAGTATTTTTGAAAAATGGTTTGGTACCAATGCCAAACTTTAATTTGGTGGTTGCTTCACAGAACACCCCGATTTCGGCACCTCAAAAATGGAAATTGGCTTTTTCGTGTGTCGAAAGGGAAAACTTCCTCCTGCAACATCGTAAGCCATCCCAAGATGCACATGTGTGCACAATATGGGCACATTATCACAAACTATGCCCTGATTCTAGCCATAACATTGGTGGTTTGACCTAAATGCCATGAAACCTCGAACATGATAGGTCATTTTGTGAAGGATTTTTTATGATGTTTGCAATTTTTCAAGTTCAATATTTTTCCTTGCAACTGTGACACATAATATGACACCACGCGAAGGTTTCACATTGTTTGGATCATTTTTGAATTTCTTATGCCCGTTTCAAACTATATTCAAAACGGCGGGCATGAAGCTTCTTAGCCCGGGGCTGAGCCTCGCTGAACTTGAAGTGGATCTCTGATGAAATAGCATGTTGTGAACCTATAAATGATTTTTTAAAAATTCACAAGCATTATATCATGTACTTGTAGTTCAAATCTTGGCAACCTCCTACCGATTCGGCAGGAATTTGTCTTTTTCATGAGGGATGGACAGAAAGGTTCCAGATACACCGGTTGGGAAATTGTCCATATAAGGTGGTATAGTATTTTTGAAAAATGGTTTGGTACCAATGCCAAACTTTAATTTGGTGGTTGCTTCACAGAACACCCCGATTTCGGCACCTCAAAAATGGAAATTGGCTTTTTCGTGTGTCGAAAGGGAAAACTTCCTCCTGCAACATCGTAAGCCATCCCAAGATGCACATGTGTGCACAATATGGGCACATTATCACAAACTATGCCCTGATTCTAGCCATAACATTGGTGGTTTGACCTAAATGCCATGAAACCTCGAACATGATAGGTCATTTTGTGAAGGATTTTTTATGATGTTTGCAATTTTTCAAGTTCAATATTTTTCCTTGCAACTGTGACACATAATATGACACCACGCGAAGGTTTCACATTGTTTGGATCATTTTTGAATTTCTTATGCCCGTTTCAAACTATATTCAAAACGGCGGGCATGAAGCTTCTTAGCCCGGGGCTGAGCCTCGCTGAACTTGAAGTGGATCTCTGATGAAATAGCATGTTGTGAACCTATAAATGATTTTTTTAAAAATTCACAAGCATTATATCATGTACTTGTAGTTCAAATCTTGGCAACCTCCTACCGATTCGGCAGGAATTTGTCTTTTTCATGAGGGATGGACAGAAAGGTTCCAGATACACCGGTTGGGAAATTGTCCATATAAGGTGGTATAGTATTTTTGAAAAATGGTTTGGTACCAATGCCAAACTTTAATTTGGTGGTTGCTTCACAGAACACCCCGATTTCGGCACCTCAAAAATGGAAATTGGCTTTTTCGTGTGTCGAAAGGGAAAACTTCCTCCTGCAACATCGTAAGCCATCCCAAGATGCACATGTGTGCACAATATGGGCACATTATCACAAACTATGCCCTGATTCTAGCCATAACATTGGTGGTTTGACCTAAATGCCATGAAACCTCGAACATGATAGGTCATTTTGTGAAGGATTTTTTATGATGTTTGCAATTTTTCAAGTTCAATATTTTTCCTTGCAACTGTGACACATAATATGACACCACGCGAAGGTTTCACATTGTTTGGATCATTTTTGAATTTCTTATGCCCGTTTCAAACTATATTCAAAACGGCGGGCATGAAGCTTCTTAGCCCGGGGCTGAGCCTCGCTGAACTTGAAGTGGATCTCTGATGAAATAGCATGTTGTGAACCTATAAATGATTTTTTTAAAAATTCACAAGCATTATATCATGTACTTGTAGTTCAAATCTTGGCAACCTCCTACCGATTCGGCAGGAATTTGTCTTTTTCATGAGGGATGGACAGAAAGGTTCCAGATACACCGGTTGGGAAATTGTCCATATAAGGTGGTATAGTATTTTTGAAAAATGGTTTGGTACCAATGCCAAACTTTAATTTGGTGGTTGCTTCACAGAACACCCCGATTTCGGCACCTCAAAAATGGAAATTGGCTTTTTCGTGTGTCGAAAGGGAAAACTTCCTCCTGCAACATCGTAAGCCATCCCAAGATGCACATGTGTGCACAATATGGGCACATTATCACAAACTATGCCCTGATTCTAGCCATAACATTGGTGGTTTGACCTAAATGCCATGAAACCTCGAACATGATAGGTCATTTTGTGAAGGATTTTTTATGATGTTTGCAATTTTTCAAGTTCAATATTTTTCCTTGCAACTGTGACACATAATATGACACCACGCGAAGGTTTCACATTGTTTGGATCATTTTTGAATTTCTTATGCCCGTTTCAAACTATATTCAAAACGGCGGGCATGAAGCTTCTTAGCCCGGGGCTGAGCCTCGCTGAACTTGAAGTGGATCTCTGATGAAATAGCATGTTGTGAACCTATAAATGATTTTTTTAAAATTCACAAGCATTATATCATGTACTTGTAGTTCAAATCTTGGCAACCTCCTACCGATTCGGCAGGAATTTGTCTTTTTCATGAGGGATGGACAGAAAGGTTCCAGATACACCGGTTGGGAAATTGTCCATATAAGGTGGTATAGTATTTTTGAAAAATGGTTTGGTACCAATGCCAAACTTTAATTTGGTGGTTGCTTCACAGAACACCCCGATTTCGGCACCTCAAAAATGGAAATTGGCTTTTTCGTGTGTCGAAAGGGAAAACTTCCTCCTGCAACATCGTAAGCCATCCCAAGATGCACATGTGTGCACAATATGGGCACATTATCACAAACTATGCCCTGATTCTAGCCATAACATTGGTGGTTTGACCTAAATGCCATGAAACCTCGAACATGATAGGTCATTTTGTGAAGGATTTTTTATGATGTTTGCAATTTTTCAAGTTCAATATTTTTCCTTGCAACTGTGACACATAATATGACACCACGCGAAGGTTTCACATTGTTTGGATCATTTTTGAATTTCTTATGCCCGTTTCAAACTATATTCAAAACGGCGGGCATGAAGCTTCTTAGCCCGGGGCTGAGCCTCGCTGAACTTGAAGTGGATCTCTGATGAAATAGCATGTTGTGAACCTATAAATGATTTTTTAAAAATTCACAAGCATTATATCATGTACTTGTAGTTCAAATCTTGGCAACCTCCTACCGATTCGGCAGGAATTTGTCTTTTTCATGAGGGATGGACAGAAAGGTTCCAGATACACCGGTTGGGAAATTGTCCATATAAGGTGGTATAGTATTTTTGAAAAATGGTTTGGTACCAATGCCAAACTTTAATTTGGTGGTTGCTTCACAGAACACCCCGATTTCGGCACCTCAAAAATGGAAATTGGCTTTTTCGTGTGTCGAAAGGGAAAACTTCCTCCTGCAACATCGTAAGCCATCCCAAGATGCACATGTGTGCACAATATGGGCACATTATCACAAACTATGCCCTGATTCTAGCCATAACATTGGTGGTTTGACCTAAATGCCATGAAACCTCGAACATGATAGGTCATTTTGTGAAGGATTTTTTATGATGTTTGCAATTTTTCAAGTTCAATATTTTTCCTTGCAACTGTGACACATAATATGACACCACGCGAAGGTTTCACATTGTTTGGATCATTTTTGAATTTCTTATGCCCGTTTCAAACTATATTCAAAACGGCGGGCATGAAGCTTCTTAGCCCGGGGCTGAGCCTCGCTGAACTTGAAGTGGATCTCTGATGAAATAGCATGTTGTGAACCTATAAATGATTTTTTTAAAAATTCACAAGCATTATATCATGTACTTGTAGTTCAAATCTTGGCAACCTCCTACCGATTCGGCAGGAATTTGTCTTTTTCATGAGGGATGGACAGAAAGGTTCCAGATACACCGGTTGGGAAATTGTCCATATAAGGTGGTATAGTATTTTTGAAAAATGGTTTGGTACCAATGCCAAACTTTAATTTGGTGGTTGCTTCACAGAACACCCCGATTTCGGCACCTCAAAAATGGAAATTGGCTTTTTCGTGTGTCGAAAGGGAAAACTTCCTCCTGCAACATCGTAAGCCATCCCAAGATGCACATGTGTGCACAATATGGGCACATTATCACAAACTATGCCCTGATTCTAGCCATAACATTGGTGGTTTGACCTAAATGCCATGAAACCTCGAACATGATAGGTCATTTTGTGAAGGATTTTTTATGATGTTTGCAATTTTTCAAGTTCAATATTTTTCCTTGCAACTGTGACACATAATATGACACCACGCGAAGGTTTCACATTGTTTGGATCATTTTTGAATTTCTTATGCCCGTTTCAAACTATATTCAAAACGGCGGGCATGAAGCTTCTTAGCCCGGGGCTGAGCCTCGCTGAACTTGAAGTGGATCTCTGATGAAATAGCATGTTGTGAACCTATAAATGATTTTTTAAAAATTCACAAGCATTATATCATGTACTTGTAGTTCAAATCTTGGCAACCTCCTACCGATTCGGCAGGAATTTGTCTTTTTCATGAGGGATGGACAGAAAGGTTCCAGATACACCGGTTGGGAAATTGTCCATATAAGGTGGTATAGTATTTTTGAAAAATGGTTTGGTACCAATGCCAAACTTTAATTTGGTGGTTGCTTCACAGAACACCCCGATTTCGGCACCTCAAAAATGGAAATTGGCTTTTTCGTGTGTCGAAAGGGAAAACTTCCTCCTGCAACATCGTAAGCCATCCCAAGATGCACATGTGTGCACAATATGGGCACATTATCACAAACTATGCCCTGATTCTAGCCATAACATTGGTGGTTTGACCTAAATGCCATGAAACCTCGAACATGATAGGTCATTTTGTGAAGGATTTTTTATGATGTTTGCAATTTTTCAAGTTCAATATTTTTCCTTGCAACTGTGACACATAATATGACACCACGCGAAGGTTTCACATTGTTTGGATCATTTTTGAATTTCTTATGCCCGTTTCAAACTATATTCAAAACGGCGGGCATGAAGCTTCTTAGCCCGGGGCTGAGCCTCGCTGAACTTGAAGTGGATCTCTGATGAAATAGCATGTTGTGAACCTATAAATGATTTTTTTAAAATTCACAAGCATTATATCATGTACTTGTAGTTCAAATCTTGGCAACCTCCTACCGATTCGGCAGGAATTTGTCTTTTTCATGAGGGATGGACAGAAAGGTTCCAGATACACCGGTTGGGAAATTGTCCATATAAGGTGGTATAGTATTTTTGAAAAATGGTTTGGTACCAATGCCAAACTTTAATTTGGTGGTTGCTTCACAGAACACCCCGATTTCGGCACCTCAAAAATGGAAATTGGCTTTTTCGTGTGTCGAAAGGGAAAACTTCCTCCTGCAACATCGTAAGCCATCCCAAGATGCACATGTGTGCACAATATGGGCACATTATCACAAACTATGCCCTGATTCTAGCCATAACATTGGTGGTTTGACCTAAATGCCATGAAACCTCGAACATGATAGGTCATTTTGTGAAGGATTTTTTATGATGTTTGCAATTTTTCAAGTTCAATATTTTTCCTTGCAACTGTGACACATAATATGACACCACGCGAAGGTTTCACATTGTTTGGATCATTTTTGAATTTCTTATGCCCGTTTCAAACTATATTCAAAACGGCGGGCATGAAGCTTCTTAGCCCGGGGCTGAGCCTCGCTGAACTTGAAGTGGATCTCTGATGAAATAGCATGTTGTGAACCTATAAATGATTTTTTTAAAAATTCACAAGCATTATATCATGTACTTGTAGTTCAAATCTTGGCAACCTCCTACCGATTCGGCAGGAATTTGTCTTTTTCATGAGGGATGGACAGAAAGGTTCCAGATACACCGGTTGGGAAATTGTCCATATAAGGTGGTATAGTATTTTTGAAAAATGGTTTGGTACCAATGCCAAACTTTAATTTGGTGGTTGCTTCACAGAACACCCCGATTTCGGCACCTCAAAAATGGAAATTGGCTTTTTCGTGTGTCGAAAGGGAAAACTTCCTCCTGCAACATCGTAAGCCATCCCAAGATGCACATGTGTGCACAATATGGGCACATTATCACAAACTATGCCCTGATTCTAGCCATAACATTGGTGGTTTGACCTAAATGCCATGAAACCTCGAACATGATAGGTCATTTTGTGAAGGATTTTTTATGATGTTTGCAATTTTTCAAGTTCAATATTTTTCCTTGCAACTGTGACACATAATATGACACCACGCGAAGGTTTCACATTGTTTGGATCATTTTTGAATTTCTTATGCCCGTTTCAAACTATATTCAAAACGGCGGGCATGAAGCTTCTTAGCCCGGGGCTGAGCCTCGCTGAACTTGAAGTGGATCTCTGATGAAATAGCATGTTGTGAACCTATAAATGATTTTTTTAAAAATTCACAAGCATTATATCATGTACTTGTAGTTCAAATCTTGGCAACCTCCTACCGATTCGGCAGGAATTTGTCTTTTTCATGAGGGATGGACAGAAAGGTTCCAGATACACCGGTTGGGAAATTGTCCATATAAGGTGGTATAGTATTTTTGAAAAATGGTTTGGTACCAATGCCAAACTTTAATTTGGTGGTTGCTTCACAGAACACCCCGATTTCGGCACCTCAAAAATGGAAATTGGCTTTTTCGTGTGTCGAAAGGGAAAACTTCCTCCTGCAACATCGTAAGCCATCCCAAGATGCACATGTGTGCACAATATGGGCACATTATCACAAACTATGCCCTGATTCTAGCCATAACATTGGTGGTTTGACCTAAATGCCATGAAACCTCGAACATGATAGGTCATTTTGTGAAGGATTTTTATGATGTTTGCAATTTTTCAAGTTCAATATTTTTCCTTGCAACTGTGACACATAATATGACACCACGCGAAGGTTTCACATTGTTTGGATCATTTTTGAATTTCTTATGCCCGTTTCAAACTATATTCAAAACGGCGGGCATGAAGCTTCTTAGCCCGGGGCTGAGCCTCGCTGAACTTGAAGTGGATCTCTGATGAAATAGCATGTTGTGAACCTATAAATGATTTTTTTAAAAATTCACAAGCATTATATCATGTACTTGTAGTTCAAATCTTGGCAACCTCCTACCGATTCGGCAGGAATTTGTCTTTTTCATGAGGGATGGACAGAAAGGTTCCAGATACACCGGTTGGGAAATTGTCCATATAAGGTGGTATAGTATTTTTGAAAAATGGTTTGGTACCAATGCCAAACTTTAATTTGGTGGTTGCTTCACAGAACACCCCGATTTCGGCACCTCAAAAATGGAAATTGGCTTTTTCGTGTGTCGAAAGGGAAAACTTCCTCCTGCAACATCGTAAGCCATCCCAAGATGCACATGTGTGCACAATATGGGCACATTATCACAAACTATGCCCTGATTCTAGCCATAACATTGGTGGTTTGACCTAAATGCCATGAAACCTCGAACATGATAGGTCATTTTGTGAAGGATTTTTTATGATGTTTGCAATTTTTCAAGTTCAATATTTTTCCTTGCAACTGTGACACATAATATGACACCACGCGAAGGTTTCACATTGTTTGGATCATTTTTGAATTTCTTATGCCCGTTTCAAACTATATTCAAAACGGCGGGCATGAAGCTTCTTAGCCCGGGGCTGAGCCTCGCTGAACTTGAAGTGGATCTCTGATGAAATAGCATGTTGTGAACCTATAAATGATTTTTTTAAAAATTCACAAGCATTATATCATGTACTTGTAGTTCAAATCTTGGCAACCTCCTACCGATTCGGCAGGAATTTGTCTTTTTCATGAGGGATGGACAGAAAGGTTCCAGATACACCGGTTGGGAAATTGTCCATATAAGGTGGTATAGTATTTTTGAAAAATGGTTTGGTACCAATGCCAAACTTTAATTTGGTGGTTGCTTCACAGAACACCCCGATTTCGGCACCTCAAAAATGGAAATTGGCTTTTTCGTGTGTCGAAAGGGAAAACTTCCTCCTGCAACATCGTAAGCCATCCCAAGATGCACATGTGTGCACAATATGGGCACATTATCACAAACTATGCCCTGATTCTAGCCATAACATTGGTGGTTTGACCTAAATGCCATGAAACCTCGAACATGATAGGTCATTTTGTGAAGGATTTTTTATGATGTTTGCAATTTTTCAAGTTCAATATTTTTCCTTGCAACTGTGACACATAATATGACACCACGCGAAGGTTTCACATTGTTTGGATCATTTTTGAATTTCTTATGCCCGTTTCAAACTATATTCAAAACGGCGGGCATGAAGCTTCTTAGCCCGGGGCTGAGCCTCGCTGAACTTGAAGTGGATCTCTGATGAAATAGCATGTTGTGAACCTATAAATGATTTTTTTAAAAATTCACAAGCATTATATCATGTACTTGTAGTTCAAATCTTGGCAACCTCCTACCGATTCGGCAGGAATTTGTCTTTTTCATGAGGGATGGACAGAAAGGTTCCAGATACACCGGTTGGGAAATTGTCCATATAAGGTGGTATAGTATTTTTGAAAAATGGTTTGGTACCAATGCCAAACTTTAATTTGGTGGTTGCTTCACAGAACACCCCGATTTCGGCACCTCAAAAATGGAAATTGGCTTTTTCGTGTGTCGAAAGGGAAAACTTCCTCCTGCAACATCGTAAGCCATCCCAAGATGCACATGTGTGCACAATATGGGCACATTATCACAAACTATGCCCTGATTCTAGCCATAACATTGGTGGTTTGACCTAAATGCCATGAAACCTCGAACATGATAGGTCATTTTGTGAAGGATTTTTTATGATGTTTGCAATTTTTCAAGTTCAATATTTTTCCTTGCAACTGTGACACATAATATGACACCACGCGAAGGTTTCACATTGTTTGGATCATTTTTGAATTTCTTATGCCCGTTTCAAACTATATTCAAAACGGCGGGCATGAAGCTTCTTAGCCCGGGGCTGAGCCTCGCTGAACTTGAAGTGGATCTCTGATGAAATAGCATGTTGTGAACCTATAAATGATTTTTTTAAAAATTCACAAGCATTATATCATGTACTTGTAGTTCAAATCTTGGCAACCTCCTACCGATTCGGCAGGAATTTGTCTTTTTCATGAGGGATGGACAGAAAGGTTCCAGATACACCGGTTGGGAAATTGTCCATATAAGGTGGTATAGTATTTTTGAAAAATGGTTTGGTACCAATGCCAAACTTTAATTTGGTGGTTGCTTCACAGAACACCCCGATTTCGGCACCTCAAAAATGGAAATTGGCTTTTTCGTGTGTCGAAAGGGAAAACTTCCTCCTGCAACATCGTAAGCCATCCCAAGATGCACATGTGTGCACAATATGGGCACATTATCACAAACTATGCCCTGATTCTAGCCATAACATTGGTGGTTTGACCTAAATGCCATGAAACCTCGAACATGATAGGTCATTTTGTGAAGGATTTTTTATGATGTTTGCAATTTTTCAAGTTCAATATTTTTCCTTGCAACTGTGACACATAATATGACACCACGCGAAGGTTTCACATTGTTTGGATCATTTTTGAATTTCTTATGCCCGTTTCAAACTATATTCAAAACGGCGGGCATGAAGCTTCTTAGCCCGGGGCTGAGCCTCGCTGAACTTGAAGTGGATCTCTGATGAAATAGCATGTTGTGAACCTATAAATGATTTTTTTAAAATTCACAAGCATTATATCATGTACTTGTAGTTCAAATCTTGGCAACCTCCTACCGATTCGGCAGGAATTTGTCTTTTTCATGAGGGATGGACAGAAAGGTTCCAGATACACCGGTTGGGAAATTGTCCATATAAGGTGGTATAGTATTTTTGAAAAATGGTTTGGTACCAATGCCAAACTTTAATTTGGTGGTTGCTTCACAGAACACCCCGATTTCGGCACCTCAAAAATGGAAATTGGCTTTTTCGTGTGTCGAAAGGGAAAACTTCCTCCTGCAACATCGTAAGCCATCCCAAGATGCACATGTGTGCACAATATGGGCACATTATCACAAACTATGCCCTGATTCTAGCCATAACATTGGTGGTTTGACCTAAATGCCATGAAACCTCGAACATGATAGGTCATTTTGTGAAGGATTTTTTATGATGTTTGCAATTTTTCAAGTTCAATATTTTTCCTTGCAACTGTGACACATAATATGACACCACGCGAAGGTTTCACATTGTTTGGATCATTTTTGAATTTCTTATGCCCGTTTCAAACTATATTCAAAACGGCGGGCATGAAGCTTCTTAGCCCGGGGCTGAGCCTCGCTGAACTTGAAGTGGATCTCTGATGAAATAGCATGTTGTGAACCTATAAATGATTTTTTTAAAATTCACAAGCATTATATCATGTACTTGTAGTTCAAATCTTGGCAACCTCCTACCGATTCGGCAGGAATTTGTCTTTTTCATGAGGGATGGACAGAAAGGTTCCAGATACACCGGTTGGGAAATTGTCCATATAAGGTGGTATAGTATTTTTGAAAAATGGTTTGGTACCAATGCCAAACTTTAATTTGGTGGTTGCTTCACAGAACACCCCGATTTCGGCACCTCAAAAATGGAAATTGGCTTTTTCGTGTGTCGAAAGGGAAAACTTCCTCCTGCAACATCGTAAGCCATCCCAAGATGCACATGTGTGCACAATATGGGCACATTATCACAAACTATGCCCTGATTCTAGCCATAACATTGGTGGTTTGACCTAAATGCCATGAAACCTCGAACATGATAGGTCATTTTGTGAAGGATTTTTTATGATGTTTGCAATTTTTCAAGTTCAATATTTTTCCTTGCAACTGTGACACATAATATGACACCACGCGAAGGTTTCACATTGTTTGGATCATTTTTGAATTTCTTATGCCCGTTTCAAACTATATTCAAAACGGCGGGCATGAAGCTTCTTAGCCCGGGGCTGAGCCTCGCTGAACTTGAAGTGGATCTCTGATGAAATAGCATGTTGTGAACCTATAAATGATTTTTTTAAAATTCACAAGCATTATATCATGTACTTGTAGTTCAAATCTTGGCAACCTCCTACCGATTCGGCAGGAATTTGTCTTTTTCATGAGGGATGGACAGAAAGGTTCCAGATACACCGGTTGGGAAATTGTCCATATAAGGTGGTATAGTATTTTTGAAAAATGGTTTGGTACCAATGCCAAACTTTAATTTGGTGGTTGCTTCACAGAACACCCCGATTTCGGCACCTCAAAAATGGAAATTGGCTTTTTCGTGTGTCGAAAGGGAAAACTTCCTCCTGCAACATCGTAAGCCATCCCAAGATGCACATGTGTGCACAATATGGGCACATTATCACAAACTATGCCCTGATTCTAGCCATAACATTGGTGGTTTGACCTAAATGCCATGAAACCTCGAACATGATAGGTCATTTTGTGAAGGATTTTTTATGATGTTTGCAATTTTTCAAGTTCAATATTTTTCCTTGCAACTGTGACACATAATATGACACCACGCGAAGGTTTCACATTGTTTGGATCATTTTTGAATTTCTTATGCCCGTTTCAAACTATATTCAAAACGGCGGGCATGAAGCTTCTTAGCCCGGGGCTGAGCCTCGCTGAACTTGAAGTGGATCTCTGATGAAATAGCATGTTGTGAACCTATAAATGATTTTTTTAAAATTCACAAGCATTATATCATGTACTTGTAGTTCAAATCTTGGCAACCTCCTACCGATTCGGCAGGAATTTGTCTTTTTCATGAGGGATGGACAGAAAGGTTCCAGATACACCGGTTGGGAAATTGTCCATATAAGGTGGTATAGTATTTTTGAAAAATGGTTTGGTACCAATGCCAAACTTTAATTTGGTGGTTGCTTCACAGAACACCCCGATTTCGGCACCTCAAAAATGGAAATTGGCTTTTTCGTGTGTCGAAAGGGAAAACTTCCTCCTGCAACATCGTAAGCCATCCCAAGATGCACATGTGTGCACAATATGGGCACATTATCACAAACTATGCCCTGATTCTAGCCATAACATTGGTGGTTTGACCTAAATGCCATGAAACCTCGAACATGATAGGTCATTTTGTGAAGGATTTTTTATGATGTTTGCAATTTTTCAAGTTCAATATTTTTCCTTGCAACTGTGACACATAATATGACACCACGCGAAGGTTTCACATTGTTTGGATCATTTTTGAATTTCTTATGCCCGTTTCAAACTATATTCAAAACGGCGGGCATGAAGCTTCTTAGCCCGGGGCTGAGCCTCGCTGAACTTGAAGTGGATCTCTGATGAAATAGCATGTTGTGAACCTATAAATGATTTTTTTAAAATTCACAAGCATTATATCATGTACTTGTAGTTCAAATCTTGGCAACCTCCTACCGATTCGGCAGGAATTTGTCTTTTCATGAGGGATGGACAGAAAGGTTCCAGATACACCGGTTGGGAAATTGTCCATATAAGGTGGTATAGTATTTTTGAAAAATGGTTTGGTACCAATGCCAAACTTTAATTTGGTGGTTGCTTCACAGAACACCCCGATTTCGGCACCTCAAAAATGGAAATTGGCTTTTTCGTGTGTCGAAAGGGAAAACTTCCTCCTGCAACATCGTAAGCCATCCCAAGATGCACATGTGTGCACAATATGGGCACATTATCACAAACTATGCCCTGATTCTAGCCATAACATTGGTGGTTTGACCTAAATGCCATGAAACCTCGAACATGATAGGTCATTTTGTGAAGGATTTTTTATGATGTTTGCAATTTTTCAAGTTCAATATTTTTCCTTGCAACTGTGACACATAATATGACACCACGCGAAGGTTTCACATTGTTTGGATCATTTTTGAATTTCTTATGCCCGTTTCAAACTATATTCAAAACGGCGGGCATGAAGCTTCTTAGCCCGGGGCTGAGCCTCGCTGAACTTGAAGTGGATCTCTGATGAAATAGCATGTTGTGAACCTATAAATGATTTTTTAAAAATTCACAAGCATTATATCATGTACTTGTAGTTCAAATCTTGGCAACCTCCTACCGATTCGGCAGGAATTTGTCTTTTTCATGAGGGATGGACAGAAAGGTTCCAGATACACCGGTTGGGAAATTGTCCATATAAGGTGGTATAGTATTTTTGAAAAATGGTTTGGTACCAATGCCAAACTTTAATTTGGTGGTTGCTTCACAGAACACCCCGATTTCGGCACCTCAAAAATGGAAATTGGCTTTTTCGTGTGTCGAAAGGGAAAACTTCCTCCTGCAACATCGTAAGCCATCCCAAGATGCACATGTGTGCACAATATGGGCACATTATCACAAACTATGCCCTGATTCTAGCCATAACATTGGTGGTTTGACCTAAATGCCATGAAACCTCGAACATGATAGGTCATTTTGTGAAGGATTTTTTATGATGTTTGCAATTTTTCAAGTTCAATATTTTTCCTTGCAACTGTGACACATAATATGACACCACGCGAAGGTTTCACATTGTTTGGATCATTTTTGAATTTCTTATGCCCGTTTCAAACTATATTCAAAACGGCGGGCATGAAGCTTCTTAGCCCGGGGCTGAGCCTCGCTGAACTTGAAGTGGATCTCTGATGAAATAGCATGTTGTGAACCTATAAATGATTTTTTTAAAATTCACAAGCATTATATCATGTACTTGTAGTTCAAATCTTGGCAACCTCCTACCGATTCGGCAGGAATTTGTCTTTTTCATGAGGGATGGACAGAAAGGTTCCAGATACACCGGTTGGGAAATTGTCCATATAAGGTGGTATAGTATTTTTGAAAAATGGTTTGGTACCAATGCCAAACTTTAATTTGGTGGTTGCTTCACAGAACACCCCGATTTCGGCACCTCAAAAATGGAAATTGGCTTTTTCGTGTGTCGAAAGGGAAAACTTCCTCCTGCAACATCGTAAGCCATCCCAAGATGCACATGTGTGCACAATATGGGCACATTATCACAAACTATGCCCTGATTCTAGCCATAACATTGGTGGTTTGACCTAAATGCCATGAAACCTCGAACATGATAGGTCATTTTGTGAAGGATTTTTATGATGTTTGCAATTTTTCAAGTTCAATATTTTTCCTTGCAACTGTGACACATAATATGACACCACGCGAAGGTTTCACATTGTTTGGATCATTTTTGAATTTCTTATGCCCGTTTCAAACTATATTCAAAACGGCGGGCATGAAGCTTCTTAGCCCGGGGCTGAGCCTCGCTGAACTTGAAGTGGATCTCTGATGAAATAGCATGTTGTGAACCTATAAATGATTTTTTTAAAATTCACAAGCATTATATCATGTACTTGTAGTTCAAATCTTGGCAACCTCCTACCGATTCGGCAGGAATTTGTCTTTTTCATGAGGGATGGACAGAAAGGTTCCAGATACACCGGTTGGGAAATTGTCCATATAAGGTGGTATAGTATTTTTGAAAAATGGTTTGGTACCAATGCCAAACTTTAATTTGGTGGTTGCTTCACAGAACACCCCGATTTCGGCACCTCAAAAATGGAAATTGGCTTTTTCGTGTGTCGAAAGGGAAAACTTCCTCCTGCAACATCGTAAGCCATCCCAAGATGCACATGTGTGCACAATATGGGCACATTATCACAAACTATGCCCTGATTCTAGCCATAACATTGGTGGTTTGACCTAAATGCCATGAAACCTCGAACATGATAGGTCATTTTGTGAAGGATTTTTTATGATGTTTGCAATTTTTCAAGTTCAATATTTTTCCTTGCAACTGTGACACATAATATGACACCACGCGAAGGTTTCACATTGTTTGGATCATTTTTGAATTTCTTATGCCCGTTTCAAACTATATTCAAAACGGCGGGCATGAAGCTTCTTAGCCCGGGGCTGAGCCTCGCTGAACTTGAAGTGGATCTCTGATGAAATAGCATGTTGTGAACCTATAAATGATTTTTTTAAAATTCACAAGCATTATATCATGTACTTGTAGTTCAAATCTTGGCAACCTCCTACCGATTCGGCAGGAATTTGTCTTTTTCATGAGGGATGGACAGAAAGGTTCCAGATACACCGGTTGGGAAATTGTCCATATAAGGTGGTATAGTATTTTTGAAAAATGGTTTGGTACCAATGCCAAACTTTAATTTGGTGGTTGCTTCACAGAACACCCCGATTTCGGCACCTCAAAAATGGAAATTGGCTTTTTCGTGTGTCGAAAGGGAAAACTTCCTCCTGCAACATCGTAAGCCATCCCAAGATGCACATGTGTGCACAATATGGGCACATTATCACAAACTATGCCCTGATTCTAGCCATAACATTGGTGGTTTGACCTAAATGCCATGAAACCTCGAACATGATAGGTCATTTTGTGAAGGATTTTTTATGATGTTTGCAATTTTTCAAGTTCAATATTTTTCCTTGCAACTGTGACACATAATATGACACCACGCGAAGGTTTCACATTGTTTGGATCATTTTTGAATTTCTTATGCCCGTTTCAAACTATATTCAAAACGGCGGGCATGAAGCTTCTTAGCCCGGGGCTGAGCCTCGCTGAACTTGAAGTGGATCTCTGATGAAATAGCATGTTGTGAACCTATAAATGATTTTTTTAAAATTCACAAGCATTATATCATGTACTTGTAGTTCAAATCTTGGCAACCTCCTACCGATTCGGCAGGAATTTGTCTTTTTCATGAGGGATGGACAGAAAGGTTCCAGATACACCGGTTGGGAAATTGTCCATATAAGGTGGTATAGTATTTTTGAAAAATGGTTTGGTACCAATGCCAAACTTTAATTTGGTGGTTGCTTCACAGAACACCCCGATTTCGGCACCTCAAAAATGGAAATTGGCTTTTTCGTGTGTCGAAAGGGAAAACTTCCTCCTGCAACATCGTAAGCCATCCCAAGATGCACATGTGTGCACAATATGGGCACATTATCACAAACTATGCCCTGATTCTAGCCATAACATTGGTGGTTTGACCTAAATGCCATGAAACCTCGAACATGATAGGTCATTTTGTGAAGGATTTTTTATGATGTTTGCAATTTTTCAAGTTCAATATTTTTCCTTGCAACTGTGACACATAATATGACACCACGCGAAGGTTTCACATTGTTTGGATCATTTTTGAATTTCTTATGCCCGTTTCAAACTATATTCAAAACGGCGGGCATGAAGCTTCTTAGCCCGGGGCTGAGCCTCGCTGAACTTGAAGTGGATCTCTGATGAAATAGCATGTTGTGAACCTATAAATGATTTTTTTAAAATTCACAAGCATTATATCATGTACTTGTAGTTCAAATCTTGGCAACCTCCTACCGATTCGGCAGGAATTTGTCTTTTTCATGAGGGATGGACAGAAAGGTTCCAGATACACCGGTTGGGAAATTGTCCATATAAGGTGGTATAGTATTTTTGAAAAATGGTTTGGTACCAATGCCAAACTTTAATTTGGTGGTTGCTTCACAGAACACCCCGATTTCGGCACCTCAAAAATGGAAATTGGCTTTTTCGTGTGTCGAAAGGGAAAACTTCCTCCTGCAACATCGTAAGCCATCCCAAGATGCACATGTGTGCACAATATGGGCACATTATCACAAACTATGCCCTGATTCTAGCCATAACATTGGTGGTTTGACCTAAATGCCATGAAACCTCGAACATGATAGGTCATTTTGTGAAGGATTTTTTATGATGTTTGCAATTTTTCAAGTTCAATATTTTTCCTTGCAACTGTGACACATAATATGACACCACGCGAAGGTTTCACATTGTTTGGATCATTTTTGAATTTCTTATGCCCGTTTCAAACTATATTCAAAACGGCGGGCATGAAGCTTCTTAGCCCGGGGCTGAGCCTCGCTGAACTTGAAGTGGATCTCTGATGAAATAGCATGTTGTGAACCTATAAATGATTTTTTTAAAATTCACAAGCATTATATCATGTACTTGTAGTTCAAATCTTGGCAACCTCCTACCGATTCGGCAGGAATTTGTCTTTTTCATGAGGGATGGACAGAAAGGTTCCAGATACACCGGTTGGGAAATTGTCCATATAAGGTGGTATAGTATTTTTGAAAAATGGTTTGGTACCAATGCCAAACTTTAATTTGGTGGTTGCTTCACAGAACACCCCGATTTCGGCACCTCAAAAATGGAAATTGGCTTTTTCGTGTGTCGAAAGGGAAAACTTCCTCCTGCAACATCGTAAGCCATCCCAAGATGCACATGTGTGCACAATATGGGCACATTATCACAAACTATGCCCTGATTCTAGCCATAACATTGGTGGTTTGACCTAAATGCCATGAAACCTCGAACATGATAGGTCATTTTGTGAAGGATTTTTTATGATGTTTGCAATTTTTCAAGTTCAATATTTTTCCTTGCAACTGTGACACATAATATGACACCACGCGAAGGTTTCACATTGTTTGGATCATTTTTGAATTTCTTATGCCCGTTTCAAACTATATTCAAAACGGCGGGCATGAAGCTTCTTAGCCCGGGGCTGAGCCTCGCTGAACTTGAAGTGGATCTCTGATGAAATAGCATGTTGTGAACCTATAAATGATTTTTTTAAAATTCACAAGCATTATATCATGTACTTGTAGTTCAAATCTTGGCAACCTCCTACCGATTCGGCAGGAATTTGTCTTTTTCATGAGGGATGGACAGAAAGGTTCCAGATACACCGGTTGGGAAATTGTCCATATAAGGTGGTATAGTATTTTTGAAAAATGGTTTGGTACCAATGCCAAACTTTAATTTGGTGGTTGCTTCACAGAACACCCCGATTTCGGCACCTCAAAAATGGAAATTGGCTTTTTTCGTGTGTCGAAGGGAAAACTTCCTCCTGCACATCGTAAGCCATCCCAATATGGACATGTGTGAACAATATGGGCACATATCACAACTATGCCCTGATTCTCACAGACATTGGGCCGTTAACCCTCCCACCTCGAATTGTATCTCATTGTGGAGGGAATTTATGTGTTGCTTTTCAAGTCAATAGTCTTCCTGCAATGTGACACATATTGACCAGCCCCGAGGTTCACATGGTTCGATCATTGAATTCTAATGCTTTCAACTATATCAAACGCGGGCATGAGTCTTAGCCTGCTGAGCCTGTGAATGTTGAAGTGATCTCGATGAAATATATGTTTAAACCATAAATGATTTAAAAAAAAATCAAAATCATAATATGTATTAGTTCAAATCTTAAGTTATTCAAAATGTCCAAATATGCTAATAAATAATTTGTTTAATGCAATTTTAATTGTGAATCGTACTAGGGTTTGGACCATTCGGATCCCACTTAAATTGCCAAGTCATGCCTTAGGGTTAATTTCAACTATGTTTAACTTGTAATTTCATTATCGGATGCCATGTGTTGATGTTTAACTTGTAGATACTATGGATCCAACACATATGAAAACATCCTCCAAGGGATGATCTGCGAAAATGAAGATATCGATATCGATATCGATATCGATGTCCCGAGTGAGTTTCTGAACGATTCCGGTCAAGGGAGATGAGTCTCTCAACCGGGGAGACGGCTCCGGTGAGGTAGAAGCCGAAGCCTGAGACAGGGGAGAAGCCGATAAGGAGAAGGTGACGGCTCCGGCGGACCTTAAATCTCGCAAACACCGGCGGGTGTATATATGTATTTTTGTAATTAAAATGCTGCTGTATATATATACATGCATAATTACAACTCTTTCTCTTTTAGCCCTCGGATCGAGAACTTCTTCGTAAGAACAGAAACGAGGCCCAACAAAAAGTTGGATGACACTGTGAGGTATAGGATCGACGTGGTCGGTGTAGATGGTGAACCGCAAGCTCCCGTCGATGTCGCAAGAAATTTGTCAAGCAATGCGGAGTTCTTGTGAGGGACTACATCCCGATCACCGTTCAAGAATGGAATCGGCCAATCGGCGGTGGAGTCCTCGTATGTCGGCGACAACGCCAAAGATAAGCTTTTTGACAAGCTCATGACTAATTTCCTCCTGCCTGGAACCAGATGTGACTCCAGATGAGGAGGAGATAGGCAAGAAGGGAGCTTGTGCAAAGAGTCAAGAAGTTGCTCTCAGCAAGATGGCCGATGCATTCAAGAACTGGAAGAAGAACTGTACCATAACTTTGTCAAGGTAGAGAAGACTCCGAATTTCGATGAAGCCAGGCTATGCTAAGTTAAGACACCAGTGGGAGGATTTGTGAAGTACAAGACAATCGGAGAAAGCTAAGGAAAGGTCTAGGATAAATACGGAGAACGCTGCTAAGAAACTGTACCATCATAACATGGGGCCTGCTAGCTACGCCGGTTGCATGCCTAAGTGGGATGCACTTGAGGTCAATTACATAGCTGTCGGGATCAGACCAGAGCCCGCAACATGGACACCCCGGGCGAGAACTGGTTTACGACCATGGGGGCACGTTGGACAAAGAAGGGAGGGCAATATTAATCGAAACACAAAGATGATCCCCTACTCCATCGACGATATTAGCATGCAGTAGAAGATGTTGTAGCGGGACGGTTCGTTCCGATAGAGAGAACGACGAGCTCACACGGGCCCTTTAAAAATCCTGACACGACGGACGAGCACGAGGCCCACCAGTCCCAAGCCGTGGAAGGTTGCCTTTCCCCGGGAATGAAGAGATATACCGATAAAAGCCATCAGAGGAGAAAGGAAAGGGAGGCAGCTGAGAAGCGGCCGCTGCCAGACCGGCTGCGTAATGTAGAAGAAGCATTAAAGTGGCACCAGATCAACTCGACATACTTAGCCAGCAAGGTACTAGCGGCCAATCTCAGCGGCACGTGGTAGAAGCTGCATTCGAGGGTACCGGCGCCCCATCGAATAAGAAAAAGCAGCGTCGCTTCCACGCAGCTCCATGATGTTGATGATGATGCACCGACGACATCTCCTCCTAAACGCTACCCAGTGGATGATATCATGGAGACACACCTTGTGAGCTAAAGGTGCAGGTCATGAACTTAAGGTGACGGCAGCGATCGGCATGGCGGTATACATGGGCCTAACCCAACTTGGCATTGCAGACCGGTTCCAAAGGGTACGCTGTCGTCACGGTGGATGAGGTGAAGGAAGATTTTGAGGAGCTGAGCTAGACCACCCTGCAGGGGAAGATATGGAGCTGACTCAACTAGGAGAAGCCAAGGGGGGACTATTCTATGGCTAAAGGAGCGCATCATGCTTCCAAATTATGTGCCGCCAAGGCCACCCACTCCTCGGAGCAGCAATCCACCTTCGCCGCCACCTCACCCATTCTCCAGTGCAACTGTCGCCTTCACCGCCTCACCGCTCAGCGCAACCGTCTCCATTGCCGCCTCAACCGTCTCCACCGCCGCCTCAACCGTCTCCGTCCCCTGAGCCTCAGAGACAAAAGCGGAAGTATACTAAGGGGGCAGCACCACCAGCAACAGCAAGAGCACGTTCCGATCACCGAAACGTAAGCAATCGCCCCTCCAAGAGTACCTCATCAGAATATGAGAAGCTACCTTGCGAGAAACAAGATGAGGAAACTGATGCGGCCGCAGCTTCCCATTATGAAAGTGGAAGATTGACATGGCTAACAAGAAAAGCCGATAGAGGCATTTTCCCGGTCACCGCAGAAATAAAGCCAAAGCAGCCGCGCTTAAGATTCAGCTTCACCAACCCATAGCGCTCACATCAGACTATATCTCTCTATTACCAAGTCGGTTGAGGCAAAAGAGCGGAGAGTCGGGAAAGAAGTTGCCCAGCTCGGACAACATGAAAAAATCAATCATCGAATATTACCAAGTTGAGAAGCAGTATTACTACTTAGCTACGGAATCCTAATCCGACTCAGCCTAGAGCAAATTCTCATATAAATAAACATGAAGACGTGCTAGACAACACGTCAGGCATCACTAAATCCATCGCATACAGAACGTCCTTGTTCTATTGCATCAGTTTGATACTATTATTGTTCTTGCCTCCACTGAAGAGATCAAAGTTCAAGTTGACTGCTGCCGGAACTGCTGATACCTCTCGCTCGATCACATCTGGTACTGCTGATACCTCTCGCTCAATTATCCTCCTTATAACATAGTAATTTTGTTCATTATCTTCCTCACCAATAGACATTCTTCAACAATCTTACAAACTGCCATGAAAAAATAAAATTTATCAGCAGCAATATGAGAGTACATGCTATGTTTGATTTAAATTAAAGCGCTATGCTTAAAATAGTTGATTTATTACAATGTAACTAATATTATCCAAGTTTGATAATTACAGTATATACAAATACTAATGCAGGAAAACCATTTTGTTTGCAATCTCAGGTAATGGATGCCAAGGAAGAAAAACGAAAAAGAGATAGAGAGCGGTAGGCACGGATGACTGATGAAGAAAAGAAAGAAAGACTGAAAAAACAACATGAACCATATCAGCTAAACAAAAAAAAGAGGCTAAGAATGCAGAGCCAGAAATAAGGATGGAAGAGGAAGTTGGTACATCTACCTTAAGTGCAAAGACAAAGAAAGCCTATGACGCCGGGAGAAAGACAATTATTTATACATCATCGTAACAAAGAGTTCTCAACAAAACAGAGAAAAACTATTTCGATATCATCACAAGAAGGCACATCCAAGACAAACATCGGCAACGATTACATAGAATATCTAAAGCAGCCAAAAGTCCTCATTGATGGTAATACTTGAATTTTATAAATACCAATACATTTCAAATAAAATATACAATATGTAAAGCTAACCATCTTTCATGAACAGGCATCTGGCATTCATTGCGTCCAACCAACAAAGACGCAGATTCACCACCATTCCGCAATGATGATGAACATGCCAAGGGTATTGATCAAATAATGTCAATGATAAAAGACGGCGATGGTGACATACGAACTACAAATAAGCCAGAAGTCATGATTAACGGTACTACTATAAAACTTATACAATGCTCATATATTCTAGAAAAATTTCTTTCTAGAAATAGTATACAGTATGAACATCTAACCATCTTTCTGGACAGATATCCCCTCTTCAATTATCTCAGAGGATACAAATCAAGCTAGAAATGATCCTGATAGAGCTGGCAAAGCGCTAACCAAAAGGAGGATATTAATGCACAAATAAGAAGAGTTGGACGGAATAGTTTGACGAACGAGAAAAGGGCAGAGATTAATGCACGTAGAAGAGCCAATTATAGAGCTAAAGAGAATATTTTGCCGGATGAGAAAAGGGAAGACACTAATGCATGTAGAAGAGCAGTCAAACAAATATCTACACAGAGGAAAACCCAAGAGGGGAGGGCAGTAATGCTTGATCGACGTAGGGAAAAAGCTGCGTCTAGGAGGAACACCCTGTGCAAAGAATCCATCGCAATGTCGTGCCCATTTGCAGCAACTTTGCCAACAATAAACCTGGCATCAAGCACACAGGGAACACCCGCCGGAGAAGAAACTGCTTCACCTCCCACATCCCCTTCAACAAGAACGCCTGAGTATACCATCAGGACCGACGGTAACACACACATCTTTGCTCCCTTTATTTATGTCATGGCACATCCTGATTGTACTTACTGGAGCAAGAATGTTGTAGGCGAAATGGAGGCATTCATTAACGGAATCATGGACGAGAATGCCAATTCCAACGACCTCATGGACGAGGAATGCTACATGTATGCCGGTGAAGGTAATTATACCATCCTTCCTATTCACACTCTCTCTTACGAGTTAATAGGAACATACTAATGTGACAACCCATCCATGTAGGTTTCGACGAAGATGACATGGACACAAATAGAACAACAGACTCATCAGGCCCAGAATCTATCGATCCTTTCGATTTTGTCTACTCGAACCTACCAGATAGTACACATATCCTAAAGAAAGTACCAGACTACGAATTCTGTCATGCCAAGAAGTTCGAGCGTGAGACCGATGGATTCTGCTGTCGAAAAGGAAAGGTCGAGCTAGCTGATCAACAACCAGAACCTATCCCGGAGTTGAGGAGACTATGGTCTAGCCAGGACGTGGACTCGCGTCATTTTCGGGAGAGCATCTGATTCTTCAACGGCCACTTGTCCTTTACGACCCTTGGTGTCAGCCTCGACAATGACTGCCCAAACATGAGGTCCGGAGTGTACACATTCCGGGCCCAGGGCTCATTGTACCACAACGTGCATTCGTTCGGGCCAAACTCTAAGATGGAACACCTACAACTATACTTCTACGACGATGATCCAAACATGATCCATCGCAAGGAAGCCACCAAGGACCTCGACCAAGAGGTCGTAAGGAAGGTTGCAGACATACTGAGAGGAAACCCCTATTCCAAGCAGTTTAGGTGTTTGGGCGCCCACAAGGACAACCTCGAGGACTGCCGTATAGAATTGAACACTGACCAGAAGAAAGACCAAAGGACATTCAATTTACCAATGTCGTCTGAAGTGGCTGCGATCTGGGTCAAGGGTAGCGACCTAGCAAATAGGTTTAAGCGCAGCATTACCCTCTACGGTAACAACAACGAGAGACATAGTATATAGGCAACACAAGGATGCTATGACCCACTCTCGAACCCCCTCTTCTTCCCAAAGGGGGAGCTCGGTTGGCATCCAAATATCCCTAAACATAATGTTAATTGGTACCTTGCGCAACTACCAAGAGCGGGACATGACGATGATCCAGGTTCAAACATTCAACATAATTCTACATTTATTATCTTTATCCTTCTCGGATGTTGCCTAACATTCTTTTTTCTTTCATTCACGCAGAGGGTGGTGGCAATTTATGTGTCTTCGTCAGGGACTACTACTGTTACCGTCTACAGACACGCCCTGCTATATTCAACCCCATACTACATGGAGGGCGTTTGTTCCAACAGTTTGCGGTCGACATGTACATAAATATCGAGGGCTGCAGGTTGAATTGGGTTAGGAGACACCAGCCGAAGATACGTGCAGATCTATATAAAGGCATTATGGATAGCATCACAGCTGGAGAGACTCAAGCAAGCGCCGTTGGCACAAGAATTGTTCTACCCTCCACGTCCAAGGGGGGTTTCCGAGACATGAAACAGAGGCATATGGATGCCATGGCGTTGGTGCAAACATACGGCAAGCCTGACATTTTCCTAACGATGACCTGCAAACCAAACTGGCAGGAGATACAGGATGTGCTGCTTCTAGGACAAACAGCACAAGACCGACCAGACATTGTGGTCCGAGTGTTTAGGGCCAAGCTGGAGACGATGAAAGATATGCTAACCAAGAAGCATATCCTAGGCATTGTGAAGGCATACGTCTATGTTGTCGAGTTCCAAAAGAGGGGTCTCCCACATGCCCATTTCCTGTTGATCATGGATTCAAGATATAAGCTCCTTGTGCTAGAGCAATACGACCACGTCATATCCGCTGAACTCCCAGACAAGAATAAGTACCTGGATCTATACACCATGGTCGTGAAGCATATGATGCACGGCCCATGCGGTGTTCTCAAGCCAAACAACGTGTGCATGAAAAACGGGTCGTGCAAGTGTAGGTATCCACGGACATTCAACGAGACCACCGTACAGGGGAAGGACTCGTATCCAGTATATCGGAGACGGAAGGGCGGTTGTTGTGTGAAGGTCTGCGGTCAGACGCTGGACAATAGATGGGTTGTGCCTTACAATCCTTACCTCTTGCGGATGTTCGACTGCCACATCAACGTGGAAGTGTGCTCTAGCATAAAGGCCGTCAAGTACCTATATAAGTACATATACAAGGGCCACGATCAGACTTCGTTCAATATCGAGACACCTGACGACAAAGGTAACATAGACGAGATCAAGAGATACGTTGACGCAAGGTGGATTACTCCACCGGAGGCCATGTGGAGGATATTCGGCTTCAAGCTTTGTGAGAACCACCCAGCGGTCTTACAGCTCCCGCTTCATCTCCTAGAGGTGCAAAGGGTCACGTTTAAAGCGGGAGACAACCTGAGCGACATTGATGCCAGGGAGAGCAGGTCCATGCTCATAGAGTATTTCAAAGCTAACCAGAACTATGCATGGGCTCGAGATATTCTTTACAAAGATTTCCCGGGGACGTTCACGTGGCAAATTACAGAAAAGTACTGGAAGATAAGGACCAGGGATCACCAAGTAGGACGAATCGTGACAGCCCATCCCGCAGAGGGCGAAAGGTACTTTCTAAGGGTGCTTCTAAACCACGTACTTGGCTCAAAGTCCTTCGAAGATCTAAAAACCGTGGATGGTGTGCTGTGTGCTACATTTCGTGAGGCCGCAGAGAGAAGAGGTCTCATCAAGGCCGACAACACGCTTGATGAGTGTCTTACTGAGTCAGAGCAGTTCGCCATGCCAACCTCACTAAGGAGGCTCTTTGCAACAATCTTGGTATTCTGTGAGCCTGGTGATGTGCGCGGCCTTTGGGATAGGCACCTTTAGGCGATGTCCGATGACTACCGACGCGAATACACTTGTCCAAAAGCCGTGGAGCAGAAGGTGTTGCTTGATATCAGAGGCATGTTGCAGTCCATGGGCAAAGACATAAAGTCGTTCCCTCTCCCAGACATCGACGAGACGTATGACAACACAGAAGGCGAGGCTAGGGAGGTCATCAAGGAAATGAATATCACGGTAGACAAGGAAGACGAATCACTGGCAACATTTCTAAACTCTGAGCAAAGGCTTGCCTATGATGAGATACTTAAGGCAGTAGATGGGGGCAATGGGGGCATATTCTTCGTCGATGGTCCGGGAGGAACCGGGAAGACATACCTCTATAGGGCACTGCTAGCTAGGGTTCGGGGAGAGAAAAAGATCGCGGTGGCCACAACAACGTCGGGTGTCGCTGCTTCCATCATGCCAGGAGGAAGAACAACGCACTCGAGGTTCAAGATCCCACTAAACCTTGAAGAAGGGGCATCATGCAGCTTCACTAAGCAAAGTGGGATAGCCAAGCTCCTGAGAATGGCTTCACTCATACTATGGGACGAGGCAACCATGACGAAACGCCAGGCAGTTGAAGCGCTAGACAGAAGTATGCGTGACATCATGGACTGCCAGGACCGACCTTTCGGAGGCAAGACTATCGTGTTCGGTGGGGACTTCAGGCAAGTGCTTCCGGTAGTGCGAAAAGGTTCACGTGGTCAGATAATCGACGCAAGTCTGCGGAGATCCAACCTATGGAAGAGCATGCGCCAGCTAAGGCTCGTCAAGAACATGAGGGCACAAAATGACCGCTGGTTCGCGGATTACCTACTGAGGATAGGTAACGGTATTAAGGAAACCGACGAGGAAGGAAACATCCGGCTTCCCGAAGATATCTGTGTGTCATCTACGGGAGACAACGCGGCTGACATAATGAAGCTAATCAACCATGTGTTTCCTGAACTAGACCACAACATGGACAACCCGCATTACATGACTTCTAGAGCAATCTTATCCACAAAGAACGACAACGTAGATGGAATAAACATGCACATGATTGAACGTTTTCATGGCGAGGAGATGATCTACTATAGCTTCGATAGTGCGGAGGACGATCCACATGGCTACTACCCTTCCGAGTTTCTGAACTCGCTAACTCCTAACGAGATCCCCCCACACGCTTAAACTGAAGAAAAATTGCCCCGTTATACTACTAAGGAATATTGACCCAGCTAACGGGTTGTGTAACGGCACAAGGCTTGTGATCCGTGAGTTCCAGAGGAACGTCATCGACGCAGAGATCGTCGTGGGACAACACGCAGGAGAGAGGGTTTTTCTTCCTCGGATACCTCTATGCCCATCCGACGATGACATGTTCCCTTTCAAATTCAAAAGGAAGCAGTTCCCAATCAGGCTAAGCTTTGCCATGACGATCAACAAAGCGCAAGGATAAACCATTCCGATTGTAGGCGTGTACCTACCGGAGCCAGTGTTCTCTCATGGTCAGCTATACGTCGCGTTGTCCCGAGCCACCGCAAAAAGCAACATCAAGATCCTAGCCATCAAGGGAGAGAAGGGAGAGGGAAATAATTCAAAGAAGAGAAAAAGAACCGAGTCATTAGTAACAACAACGCTGAACATAGTTTATAAGGACGTCCTTAGCACTTGAAATCACTGGACCAGATTGGGGCAGACTCCATGATGATTAGAAAATCATTTAATTTTTAAATGTAATGGATGCAAACAAATTTCAAATTTTAAATACTTAAATATTTATGTATATTTTATGTTTACATGTGAGACCTTTTTGATGTAATGAGCATTCAACTAACATGTAGAATTTCAATGCCTATATGTTGTAGCGAATTATAACCTAAAAAAATCTAGCTGTAATTTGTGCATGGTCCAGACAAGCTCTGCTGCAAATCTAATTTTCTACCTGGACCAGATTTTTCTTAGTTACAAGCTGGATGGTTAAAAGTAGTAGCATATGGACGTTTCATTCTACAGGGTAAGGCAATATATTATGATTGCAGTATAACAGAGGCGGAGATGGCTTAGAAATACGGACCTGCATTGGAAACTTGGTTGTCAATTCACCAGAGAAAACGTTAATGTACACTGTAGGAGCCATCCTGGTAAGGCACATAAATTACCAGTCATTAGCTCTGACTATCAAAGTTCTTATGAATTATACAAACAACTATCAAAAATACATACTTGTTGGCAATATTGTAGGCACCAAAGCAGGGATCAATAGAAATTTTCGATTCTTCATCAATGCATCGCTTCTCCAATTAAGACATCCAGAAGAGAGCTCTTCTCTGCTACGGTTTGAGAACATAAAAAAAAGTATGTGCTGCTTCCTCTAAAAAAAGTATATGGTGCTTCCTGTTTACCTAAAATACACCAAATATCCCCGTGAATGACTTTCCATGCAAATAATGCAGTGTCAGTAAGAGTGAAAACATAAACATGTTTCAGTTGTTACCTACAAGTCATAAGTTTCAGTTGTGCCAATAATTTTGTTCAAGACAGCTTTCGAAATGATCTGTTCATCATCGACTTGCTCCGAGCCAATCATTATGACAGTATTTCAGTGTATAGTTGTTCTATAATAGAAGATACAGATACAAATACTGAACAATTTGGAATACTAGCAGACAACAAGAGGACTTCTAGCTCACCCTTCTGTCTAGGAAACTCGAATAGAAGATCGGCTACATTGAATAGAAGATCGGCAATACATCATCATAACCAATTTGTACTAACACTAACTGAGTTCTGAAAATCATGCAAAAATATCCGGCCAGGACTGGAGAACCGCCGCCGATTAAGCCCGCGGTGGACCAGCAGGAATAGAGGGAGGTCGACGTCCGGGCGGCGTAGGGGCCGACGGCGCGGGGAGCGGTGGCGCCGGACCTTGCAGATGGAGGCGATGAAAGGCAGCGGCGCACGAGGAAGGAGCATGGACTATGCCTAACAATGCGGGCGAGCTCGGGGGCAAGGGATCCAACGGTGGCGCGCACTCACAAGCGGCAACCTGCAGGGTTCGACGAGGAGGGGCGCGCGGTGGGGGCCGGAGATGCAGGGGAAGCACGAGGTAGAGGTGGCTGAGGGGACCTGCAAGAGACGGACGAGATCAGACCGCCACCATGGTTGCTGGCGGCGGTGGCGGTGCACGCAGGGCGGCGGCAGACGGTGGGATCGAGGTAGAGGAGAACCAGGGCCAGAGTTGGCGGGGTCTTGCTGCCGGCGGCACCATGCCTAAGCAGGCAGCAGGGGAAGCGGTGCGTGGTGTGCTGGGGATCGAGACAGGGACGGTCGGACGGGCTCGACAGCTGCCAACGTTTCTTCCAGCTTTTTTTTGAGGCAGCAATACGTGAACGTGGTAAGTGCGTTTGTGCTGGTCCTGTTTTCATGTGCTGGACACTATTTGGGTGCGTGTGTACATGTACCAAGTGTGTCAGTACGTAGATCTCTTTTATTTTCGATACAATACATATAACTATCCTTTCCTACCATTTAAAAAAATAGCAGTTAATATAAAATACAAACAAATTTAGCAAACGATTAGTCCAAAGTAAAATTTTGCTATCTTACACAGAATATTTAGGAAATAATATCTATATCTACAATATTAAATGGACACAATAGTTACTTTGGAGATTGAAGAACTTTGGGAATCTAAATATATTTTTTAATAATAGTGGGCAGAAGCATAGGGACAAATAGATTTGCAGCCAAGGGGGCGATGTGATATACTTCATCAAATTCGTGCTCAAGAGAAGAATGAAAGAAATGAATTTCATCACATCTTTTTGTCGATTCTAATAACCAATTATCATAGTTGATTCTAATAATTATTTGTCATAATTTCGATCGATTTTATATTCTCGTAAATTTTCAATATTACATGCAATAATTATGTTTACACTTGTGATAGCAAAACAAATTTAAAAGCCCGTAGCAACGCACGGACATTTAACTAGTTTCTCTATAATTTAGCTTTTCAATGGTCCTCCTTGGTATCTGAAATTTGCGTAGGACGCGAAGTATATGTGAACGGAGGGAGTACGTCGTCCAACTCCGACACGATCCCGCACGGAAAAACCTGATCAGAAACGTAGTCCAGCTCCCACACGATCCGACGCGCACGATAAAACCTGAACAGGTTCGAAAAGGCTCCAGAAAACCGGAGGAGATAAGGAAAAAAATGGGGGTAACTCACGCTCTGATGTCCCGGTATGAATAAAAAACAGTGAATCGCCAAACCCAAAAATCGAGGCATATGATCCTGTTCTTTAAATTGAATTTTAAACGTTTTTTTTTGTGAAATTAATTTTAAACGTATTAATTTCTGCCTTAGAGACGCAATGTGGTTGCTTACTAGGCACTTAGCTTTTCTAGCCTTCATCTTGTAGATTGTTCGGACGAGGTACGGAGATGGGGCGACGCCGGCGCCTCACCCGTCCGCCCGGCGACCTCACTCCGCCATCCGCCTCGCCGGCCGAGAATGCTTCCGGATCTCGGTTCTTCTGCCTTGGATCTGATGCGGGTTCGGATGGGGAAGAATCGGTGGTGGTTCGTGAGTCCTTGGAGGCGCTTGAGGATGTTGATGGCGATCTTGGGTGGACGACGGTGCCGCGGCAGCGGAGGCTAACGGATGCGGAGCTCCGGCAGCACTTCTGGGAGGAGATGGGCTTCCCTACGGAGGCGTCCAGATTCTGGGAGAGAAACTCGCCTGGTTCACCGTCTCGGGGGGTTGGTGTCGCCGGATGGTGCTGCCTCGCCGCCGGCCTCGAGGAGATCTGCCTCACAGTTGGCGGTGCGACGGGCGGTGTCCGTATCACCGCAGATGAGACCTTGGCAGGGGCCATTGCCCAGGCGGCGCACGTCGGCGCCCCCGCTTCTCGGTCGTTTCATCGCGGCGGCATTGGAAAAGCCGCAGATGTCGCGCAGGGCTGACATGGAGGTGGCCCCTCTGACGGCTGACGTGTCGGTTGGTGGGGCCTAGGAGGTGGACGTGCGTGCGAGTAAGGAGGCAGGAGATCGTACCGAGTCAAACACAAGTGCGGACTACTCCTGGTTCGGGATCGCTGAGAGGTTCAGGGCGACGTGGTCTAGGGCTATCTCCGCTCCTACGACCTCGACGTGCTCTGTGACCGTGACCTCGCCTCCGTCTCTGCTGGGACTCCTTCACCGGCTCCGGCCAGGGGTACGCCGCTGGGTCGCACCTTCACGGCGGTCGTCGCTTCTTCCCCGGTTTCTATGGCGGGTTTGAACCCCAGAGGTCCCCAGGCTGCTGCACCTCACCCGCGCGATCTGCAGGCCGGTGCGCCACAGCCGTGAGGTCCGGCGTCCACAGCTCTGCATCCGCTCGGCCTACCTTCCGTGACTCACCCTGAGGCCCCGGCAGCTGGAGGAGCTTCGGCGTCTGGCGGCGCACATCAAGCCGTGCTGCCAGCCTTCGCGGGACCGCCCCTGGCACCTTCTTCATCATTTGCCGGGCCGCCGGTATTCCCGCCAGGGGTGCAGTTTCGGCCCCCGGCAGCCTACTTCACCGCGACTCAACCATTGTCGCTTCAGCCGCCGTACCGGGGACCGACTCCGTCCGCCTTCGCTGGGGGACCACCTCATGGGTTCGTCGGCGGGGTGCAGGGTGTGGCCCAGGCCCCTAGGCAGTATGGGGGTCATCTTATGTCGGCACCGGGCGGGGGGCAGCAGTTCGCTGTGGGTGGGAGTGCACCCATGACTTCCACGCCTAAGAGGAAAAAGAAGAAGAAACCTGTTGGGGTTACACAACCTCCGTTGCAGCCAGGGTCATTCAATAATCAGCCGCAATCGGGTACTCAACTTCAACCTATGGGTCAGCAGCCATATGGTTTTTCGTAGAGCTCGGGTCCTAGTGCTCCGCCACCATACCAGACAATGGTCCAGCATCAAGGTCAGCACATGCAGTATGCGCCACAGGAAGGAGGTATGATGGAGGCACCGGGTGCTCAGAACCCTGTGGTGTTGCCAAAGAAACCTAAAATGGTTGTCAGGTGTTGGAAGTGTGCGGTTGATACTCATGCTACCAAGGATTGCAAGGTCGTACACTATTGCTATATTTGTGATGTTTCTTCTCACCCTACTTTGAGATGTCCTGTGTTGAAGCAGCCTCGTCCTACTGCCTATATGGTTGGATGCGGACATGATCGAACGTTATCTGCATAGATTCCTGACAGTGTTGTCCGTGATGATATGTGGCCCAGTCAGATTCCCATTGCACTGGTCTAGGTTTCTGGTGATGCGGTTTCTGCGGAAGTGGTTCATCTGCAGATTGCGAGGAGATGCCAGGTCCGCCCACAGTGGAAGTGGAAAGTAGTGCCTCATAGGAACAATGCCTTCTTGGTCAGCTTCCCATCATTCGAGGACTTGGATAGGGTGGATGGGAGTCAGTTCTCTATGCCGCTGGGTAAGACCCAGTTAGCTGTCTCTGCCTACAAGACCCAGGAGGTGCCACACAAGTGTGAGTTACACCAGGTGTGGTTGCATGTTGAGGGAGTGCTGCACTCTCTGCAAACTTTTCTTGGTTTGTGGGCGGTTGGATCACTTTTGGGAACCCCTCTTGATGTGTGTGTTTGAGGAGGAGGGGAGTTATTCATATTTTGGTTGGCATGTTTGATATTATGGTGTTTCGGAGCCAGGATGCTTTGGGTTTCTACCTTACTTCTGATGCTATGGTTAAGTTGAAGGGGTATGAGCTTCGGTTTAGAATGGAGCCTGAGGGTATGCCCCTGAACCGGATTTATCACTGTACCCGTGGAAGAAGCATAATGATAATTCTAGGGGAGATGGTTCAGGGAATACTGGAGATGATGTGATGGATACTTTGGAGCCTGCTTTTGCTCCACCTGCGGATGGGGCGTCTTCTGGACAGCCGGCTAGACAGGGGAATTCTACTTCATCTTTGACCAGATAGGCTCCATTGCAAGTTTATGCGGTTACTCCTTTTAATGCTTCTCCTGCTACTTTGCGCGGAAAGGAACTTCTGGCTGCCTTGCGCTTGGACTCCCCTCTGCGAGGGAATAAGATGCCTAGTGGCTCACCTCGTATCACGCCTACACATCTACATGAGGCTCTACTGACGGTCAAGGGATCTTCTACTGCTCGGTGTTGGCCGAACGTGTTGGGTCGATCTATCCCTAGGCCTGTGGCACGAGAACTGGAACTGGATTCGGAGGCGGCCTAGGTGGCTATCTCGGTGGTCCACGTGACTGACTCGGGGGCCCAGGCGGGGCACCTAGGAGCTAGCGCCGTCGAGGCCCAGGAGGGGCTGCCTTCTGGTGGCAATGGCACCCAGGCAGGGTTGCACGCTGGGGGTGTAACATCCCAGCATTAGAGCTTAGAAATAAGCTGAGATGAGATGTGTGCATTGCATTCATGCATAGAAAATCTGGATAATTTTCGCGCTTTTAAATAAAATTTGTCAGTGATTGAAGCTTCTCTTAATTGGGTGGAACTGCAGTAGATCATCAAGTTGATTGCCATAAGTTTCAATATGACCTTTGCTAAAACCTTATATTTGGGTAATATAATTTGATCTATGGGTGGATCAAATGGAATCAAGTTAAACCCACAACACATTATTTAATGAATAATAAAGGATCCTATACATATCATATTTGGGTATTCATTATAACAACTCTTGAATACTCAATTAAGTTTATAACTTAAGCAAAGAAACTTAATAACTAAATCTTGAAACACTTGTTTGCCATAGATATTCCTATCATGGGTATCATGGTAGTTCTTAAACATTAGCTCTTATCACAAATATAGTGGAAGAGGAAGGCAAGCCAAGACCATCCAGCATATACTCTTAATATCGTATTAAGAGATAACATTCCTATTTCACCAAGTCTTAGTGTCCATTGGTCATCAATGTTTAGTAACCAATTCCTGACCTAGAACTTATTGACCTATTATATTAACCTTCCAAAGACTTATGTAAATTAATAAGAAGAAGGAACTAGATATGGTAGAGTGTGCCATCATCAATGGAATGTGATCCTTAGTGCAGATCAAACCATCTGATGTTGGAGGAGTTAACTCGCTCACAAGTTAACTAGAAGAACTACCTAAACCCAAGAGTTAAGCTAGTGATCATGAAGCTATGAGAAAGCTAGTAGTATTAGAGTATCAAATAATAATGTTGTTAAGCCAAGTGGGTATAAACGTAAAGTAAGCTTCCTTAACAAGATAGGCCTTATAGAGAGACTAGTACAACTCTATTACTTAGTTGATGATAGATCTTGATCAAACAAATAGAAGCTAAGTTTAGCATGCTCAAAGAATGGTGGTTATTATTCTCAAGTCACTTGAGGATAGATGACTAGGTGTTCAAGTAGAGTTTTGCGTATACCAAATTAGGTAAAGCCCTAGTAAGATGAATCATCTAGTTGGAACATGAGAAGTCAAGCTAGGGTATGATGAAGTATGTAATATGAGTTGTATGGAGTAGTTGGAGGAGTAGTAGCTTAACCAAGCTAATACAAGAACAAACTTGTATTGTGGAGAGTAGTACCCTACCCACTCCAGAGGATTGTTATCACATGTGATATAAAAAAGAATTGTAATCTTGCAAGCCTTAGAAGTATATGCAAGGTAAATATGAAAGAGTTTATGGAATAAAGTTAGTTATAACTACTTTGGTGGATCTATTAGAGGTAGTTTAGCAAATGGAAGTTATACTAGAAATGAATGTAGGGGAATATTGTTAAAGTTGCATGACCATGTCATCATATGATGATGGATACGGTGGAGCCAGATGACTAGATCAGTTAGACAAAAGAGATCTTAGTGAAGCAAATGAGAGATGTAAATAGAGTATATTTAGGAAAGTAATTCTTTAACTATGAACAGTTGAGAGTGTATTGATGGAAGCCTTGTCCACCTAATTGTCTTAAACCCTAATAAAGATCTAGTCTCATATACCATCAAGATCACTTTAGTAAGGCAATCTCAATAGCTCACTCTAAGTTGAGTTATTATCCATGGCTGCAAGACATGAATATTAACCTTCCAAAGACTTATGCAAATTAATAAGAAGAAGGAACTAGATATGGTAGAGTGTGCCATCATCAACGGAATGTGATCCTTAGTGCAGATCAAACCATCTGATGTTGGAGGAGTTAACTCGCTCACAAGTTAACTAGAAGAACTACCTAAACCCAAGAGTTAAGCTAGTGATCATGAAGCTATGAGAAAGCTAGTAGTATTAGAGTATCAAATAATAATCTTGTTAAGCCAAGTGGGTATAAACGTAAAGTAAGCTTCCTTAACAAGATAGGCCTTATAGAGAGACTAGTACAACTCTATTACTTAGTTGATGATAGATCTTGATCAAACAAATAGAAGCCTAAGTTTAGCATGCTCAAAGAATGGTGGTTATTATTCTCAAGTCACTTGAGGATAGATGACTAGTTGTTGAAGTAGAGTTTTGCGTATACCAAATTAGGTAAAGCCCTAGTAAGATGAATCATCTAGTTGGAACATGAGAAGTCAAGCTAGGGTATGATGAAGTATGTAATATGAGTTGTATGGAGTAGTTGGAGGAGTAGTAGCTTAACCAAGCTAATACAAGAACAAACTTGTATTGTGGAGAGTAGTACCCTACCCACTCCAGAGGATTGTTATCACATGTGATATAAAAAAGAATTGTAATCTTGCAAGCCTTAGAAGTATATGCAAGGTAAATATGAAAGAGTTTATGGAATAAAGTTAGTTATAACTACTTTGGTGGATCTATTAGAGGTAGTTTAGCAAATGGAAGTTATACTAGAAATGAATGTAGGGGAATATTGTTAAAGTGGCATGACCATGTCATCATATGATGATGGATATGGTGGAGCCAGATGACTAGATCAGTTAGACAAAAGAGATCTTAGTGAAGCAAATGAGAGATGTAAATAGAGTATATTTAGGAAAGTAATTCTTTAACTATGAACAGTTGAGAGTGTATTGATGGAAGCCTTGTCCACCTAATTGTCTTAAACCCTAATAAAGATCTAGTCTCATATACCATCAAGATCACTTTGGTAAGGCAATCTCAATAGCTCACTCTAAGTTGAGTTATTATCCATGGCTGCAAGAATGTGAGTTTATTAACTATTCTTCAAACCCATAATAGCTATCTGTAAATGAATATCTTCATTCCTCATTCATGAATCTATTAAACCTTCCCAAAACTCATGACCATTATTTGGAAATGAACAGTTTCATTTCCTCATTAATGATTGATATTCATGCATAATGACTTAACCAAGATTGTGCTAAGGAAATTCTAATACTGAACACCTAGTTGATTTGAGTAGAAGAAATCACCATGTTTTGAATCATAAAGACTTAAAACATTATAAGGGGTATATATATAGGAATTCCAATATGATACCAAGTGTGTATAGAATGATATAATCACCATTAGCCATTCAAACCATTACCACTAAAAATTATCAAGTGAAAGCAAATCAATTTTATAACGCTTTTGGATAATGAACAAAATATTAAACCCTAAGGAATAAATGTTGCCATCAATACACTAGGTTCTCTACTAGTTTAAAATTTATAAAGAAATATGAAAAACATAAGCATCGCTTAGTCTCAAAGCTTACTTTAATATTTCACAAACTTACTGAATGAATAATTAGTTTAGAAATCAAATTTGAAAGGAATTTGAATTGAAAATGGTTTATGGAAATAGAAAATCAGAATAGAAAAGAAAAGGCAGCGCCACAGTACCGGCCCACGGCCCAAGTCGTCCTTGCGCTATCTGTCACCCGCGTGCACCCTCCAGAGTATCCCGCTCACTCATCTTGAACCCACATCGGCCCAATGTTGGCCCATACCCGTTCGATCGTCTATTCGCCGTCTTTCGCGTCAAGATGCGCGCCACCAAAATCTTGAGCCTATAAATAGCGGCAGCACCGCGGAGGAGAAACCCTAGACGCCATTGCTCTCTTCTTCCTCTTCTTCCTGCAGGAGGCGCTGAAACCCTAGCTCGGGTCCCCTTCCTCCCCGCCATTCCCAAGCTCCCCTAGCCTCCCTTAGCACACTGTTGAACTCGCCCTACTGTCCTTGTTCCTCCTAGCTAGACCATGAAAGCTGAAGCACTCCCAGTCGAACCAATCGGCCCCTCCTTTCTGCCTCTAGTCATTGTCGATCGCCGCTGATTTCAAGCTCGCCTCTCCTCCCCGACACCTATTCGAGCTCCCTGGTGAGTCACTGATTCCCCCGGTACCTCCCACATCGTTTCTTGTGCCCTAACTGGCCCGGCCACCGTGGAACTTCGATCAACGCCGTGGTTGCTCGCCGTGGGGGTGGTTCCGATGACCTAAGCCCGACACCTATTCGAGCAACGCCGCCTCTCTCTAACTAACCTAAGCCCAAGCCCACGCGCTATAAATCGACGGATTCAATTTCGATTGAGAGCATACTCCATTGATGACGTCACCATGACGTCATGGTGATGTCATAAATATATTAATTTTCTTTTCTTTTCAATAATCATTTTTGTAACAAATAAATTCCTGGATATTACGTGGCATAGGCCCCCACCAGTCAGTGACCTAGGGTTGAATAGACTCGGTATAAAAAGTCTGAACCACGTGTACTGTGTCATGCTGACATCAGCAGTGATGCAGTAAATCATTTATTAGTTTATTTAAATAAATCTAGATAATGAATAAATCTTGTTAAATCAATATCTTTTGTTTTATAATTCAGAAAAATTTATATTATATGTCAAAATGTTCAGAAAAAAAAAATCTATAATATAAACCTATTTTTAGAATTTATTATCCAACTTAAATAAAATAATAATTATTATTAGTAATTAGCCTATTAGGGATATATCTTAAATAAATATATTCTATTATTTAAAATTCATAAAAATAAGTATAATAAATCAAAATTCTTAGAAAAATAAAATATACATTTATAAACTTATTTTGTACATTTTTGTGATACTTAACTAAGTATTATTATTTATTTAGTATTTATAAAGTGATAAAACTTATAAAAATCATATCTTATTAATTAAAAAATCATAAAAATACTTATAATATACCAAAATGATCACAAAAATAAAGACTAAACATTAAAAATATCCTCTTGCACATTTGAAATCAAATAAAGGTAAAAGTTTAATAAGTCTTGATTAAAACTTTTTTCTAATATCTTAATGGATTAAAAATACAAAAGTCTTTACTTTACCTTTAACATTAATTATTCAAAGTCTAAAAGTGAATAATAAGTTCCATTGATATTTAAGTGAAGTTAACATAGGTCTAACTATTTTAAGATGTATATACTAAAACTACCATTTAAAATTAAGTGTATCTTAATTTTCCTAAAAAGGTTTTATCAATTATAAAATAAACTAAAATAGTGTATTGATTATCACAAGGCTTCTATTCACTTATAAAATCATCAAGCTCATATTTGCTAATTCCTGTACTAGTTTGGAAAACTACTTCAAGATTTAAACCAAGTTTTTAAGTAATTAAAGTAAGGCCTTTTCCATGTTTATAAAATATAAGAATTACTTCTAAAATAGGTAAGTGATCCTATTCACTTATAAAATTATGAAGACACCACTTCTATAAATGCAATAATACTTTACTCCACCTTACTATAAAACATTAAGCAGTGAGCCGCATATAATATAATATATATTCAAAATATCTAAGTATCCACTCCAAGTGGAATAGCTATTCAAATATGGTAATTGTTTTCTTCTTTAATATTCATAACTAATCAAAAAATCTTAAAATGTTAGTTTTAAGTTTAACTGCTTTTACTTGGTAAATAATGTTGGAAATATGCCCTAGTGTCAAATAGTAGTAAGGAATATTATCATATTTCATATAGTTTATGATTAAGTTTTATATCATGCTATAACTGTATTGAGTGGAAACATCAATACACGTGTGATATGCAAACAACCAGAGGTTCCCATTGAAACTCTAGTCACTAGTTCATTGGTCAACAGATGATCATGTTTCCTGATCATGTGGCATTTATGCCAGTTGGAAATGGAGTCATCTCATTCTGTGAATGAGATGATGAATCAATACCCAGTCTAAACATCGTGACCAGATCATCTCACAAAGTTCAAGTTACGATGATTAGAAATGGATCCTCATAGACTATTCCTTAGACCGTGAGGCTATATCAATCACTGTCTCCCGAGAGTGCTTAGATAGCATGAAACACCATCTGGTAATACGGTGGTTATAAAGGTGTGTTCAGGTACTTGGAGGAAACCGTAGAGGCAATATATGTCAAGAGCGGGATTTGTCCGTCCATGTGACGGGGAGATACTCAAGGGCCCACTCCAAGAAGTTATATCCAATAGCTGCACAACGTGTGATTTGATCACAGGGATATCACTTGTCGGAACGAGTCAAGTAGCGTTGTATATTAACGAGATTGAACACGACATGATGATGCCATTAATCAGATCTCGGGCAATGCAAAGTATCGAGAGACAAAGGGAATAAGACACGATTGTCCCGGTTCAAATGACAAAAGATCTTCGTGGAACGCACAGGGGTCACATGGCCATCCAGGTCCCTCTGTCAATCATTGGTGCTGGAGTGTCCCGACCATGTCTGGAGTGTTCCCGAACCATGGGGTATCATGCTTAAGGGCTTGATGATGCTTAGAGAGTGTTTATAGCATCGGTAGAATCACCGAAGAAAAGAAGGGAGAAAACTGGAAGGGTTTCGGTAAGACCAGAGGATGTCCGGAGTGGAGGTGGAAGGTGTTCCATAGCCACGAAGATTAGATAATGTGTGAATAAATGTTAAATGTTGATTTAATCATTTATTCATATTTATTTAATAAAGAGAAAAATCAATTTAATGGTCAAAGGCTTAATGGGCCAATTTCCGGAGAGAGAGGCCCATTAGGGGAAAGGAGAGAGGCAGAGGGGCCAAAGGGGGAGGCCGGCTGGGCCTAGCCCCCCCCCCCCCCCCCCCCCCCGCGCGGGGCCCACTAGGGTCACAGGCGGCCACCCCTCCCCCTCCTCTCCTTTAGTCCCACCCTGGGACTTTGAGGGAGGTAGTACCTCCCCTCCCCCTATATATAGTGGGGTACTTGGCCTAGAAAGATACACCAATAATCAATAAATGTCTCCCCAGTTTTTGGAGAACCTCTAATTGATATTTTCTCTCTCCCCCTCTCTCTTTCGTGACCGTGGTCCCAAGTCTAGACTACGCGAGCGAGAGACATCTTCACCGCGGAGCGCCTTCGCGCTGCGGGATTCGGATCCGGGAGCTCTACTTCCGCAACTGCTGCTGGATCGGGGAAGCGGGAGTCATCGTCAGGCACTGGACGTGTGTAACTCCCCGCGAGGTGTCGCAATTGAGGCACTCAAGTCTTTGGAGCCACAAGGAGCGCAAGGACTTCATCACGACCTTGAGGTCGGCTTCGACTCGTCTACATCAACCACATTCTCCTGAGCGTTGACAACGCTTTTCGATCTTCAAGGGTAAGTTCGCGAAAAGCCCCTCATGTTACTATATTACTAATAGATAGGTCCTGGTAGCTTCAGGGGTTCAGGGGCGTAGGGTAAAATTTTATTGTTTTCATACGTGGCCCTACAGTGGTATCAGAGCTAGATCTATGCATTTTAATGCTAGTACGGGTAGAACACACGAGATGTAGCATGTGGGCGTTGATCTTTTAGTACTTACCATCCCACGTGTACTTGTGCATACCGCAGTAATGCTTGATGAAGCGGCCCCCAACCGACTTTACGCGCTCATTCGCGGGACTAGTCCATGCTTGACATACGGCTTGTACCGTATAAAGTGGCTTAGGGGGGTGTCTGTCTCTCTTGCATTAGTTGGTATGCCATTTGCAACGGAGGGCCCCGAAAGGGGTGTAGTATAGACAACTACTTGATCAGTGTTGTGCTGAAAGTTCGTAGGTAAGAACAGTTCTTGTGCGAAAGTCCATTCAGCCACGTAAAACATGCAAAGATAAAGTAGAGGCGTCTAACTTTGTTTGCAGGGGGCGTTGCTTTGTGATATGGTTGTGGAAAAGGTAAAGTGATTACCTTTTATTACGTAGTAGTAGATAGTCACGGAGGTGACGAACTACCATGCCGGAATGACACCGGTACCCTGGTGTCTACGACGCCGGAACCCGGTGACGGCGGATGGAGATCACGACGTGAAGGACCATATCACATAGCATTTACATTCAATGTTATTGTTTGTATATCTTATTGTGTGCTAGTATTAGATACTCAAAGGTAGCCTAATAAGATGATCCCTGTTAAAATTACCAACGATTGTGTTCCCCCTTAGTGTGCACCACCAAGAAAGTTCTTCGGTATGAGGCGATCCAGGGTTACAGGCCTGGGTGTCAGACATATCTATGTTTGCATACAGTGGGTGTAAGCCATGTTGCACATCGAATACACTAAGGTTGAGTTGGCGAGCCTAGCATGCTAGAGAAGCGTGGCCTAGGAACACGGATGGTCGAAAGATCGAGCACAAGTCGCATGAATGATGTGACCGACGTTTAGCGTCCACCCTTGAACCCACATTGATGGCCATGACGATCGGGGGAGATGTGGCTGATAGGGGTCGTGTTATCACTAGGAACCCTTTTGGGGATTGGTGTTTTTGAGTGGAGTTATTATAAACTCATTTAATTATAAACTTAGTCTAAATTCCTTTTGCAATTATAAATGTAGATGGGACCTTTCGTGTTGACGACTGAATGGTTAGAAGGAGAGAAGCTCAGATTACATGGATCGAACTTCTCCATATGGGTTGCCAGTCTCCATGTTCTCCTTAGCGAGAACGACGTGATCGACTACATACTCGACGGGATGGATTTGGATCAGCCCACTGACCTTGAGACCCTAGAGGAGCAGAAAGACCGCTATCTCCGTCGTGAGATGGCCTCCTATATTTCAGTTGTGATGCGTTCCGGAATGGTGGACGAACTATGGCCTTTTGTGGGTGATGTCAACCCTCGTTCAGTAATGCTACAACTTAGGACACATTTCGTGGAGCAGACACGCATTTGGGAGCATGAGCTGATGGGAGACTTCCTCTCCATTAAGATGGAGGAGAACTCATTACTGGAGGACCACTTGGAGCGCATGCATGATGTGTACATGAGGCCTGCATACTTCCTGGACGTCTGGATAACGGGCTCTTTTGCAAACGCCGTTGTACTCCGGTCGCTGCCACCAAGCTACCAAGCACAAGTCAGGACTTGCGTTATGAGGGGCGACACGGAATCAATGGAGTTCTACCGGTTCATGACACATCTCAGAAATGTGTTGGTTGAACCAGATGTCGCTCAGGTCATCAATGACAAAGGTATATATTTGATATACAGTTTTATAAATTTTATAATCTTGCAAACACATTTGCAGTGTTAAGTATATCTGATACTTGTTCTGTTTTGCTGAATACAGGTCCTTCTGCATGAGAGGTGCGTGCTGGAGAGGAGGTGACGTTGCGTGTTGATGGCAAGCATGATGATGATGATGGCCGACGACACTCTCCCTCAAAATTTATCATTTAGTTTGTGTTTTAGGATGATTATTGTAATCAAGAGATTGTGAACTTCTTTAGTGTGTCTCACACTTCGTGAGACGGTTATTCATATGAGTTTGTAACAAATAGTTGTTCCACTTTTATGAATGATTTCTATTCTTGTTCATATCTTGTTTGATTATGTGTGAATTGTCCTTGTTGTTTGAAACTAATTGATAATGCATGAACATTTGTAAAACATTAAAATGCCTTGTTTAAAATACCCAACTTAATGATATGTTCATTAATGAATGAAAAACCATTGTTTAAATTCAAAATTATGTGATAATATGTGAAAGACATTCGATTTCTTGTCACATATAAATCATGCTTAGTTCGGCAAATTAACTTGAACAGCGTGTATTACCTGAATACAAAGTGTTTAAAGAATTGTTAAAAGTAAATACATATTCGATGTATTATGTTTTAACGAAAATGGTAATTATCATTATATGATTGTTTAAATGTGTAAAGTAGCTTACCAAAGGAAACATGAATATGAAACTATTTGATTTGATCAAAGTGTTTCATCAATAAAAGGGTATAAATATAAAAGAGAATCTAATTGCTATGATTTGATCAATAGTAATGAAATTCAAATTTATAAGAATGGCATAAAAAAATTGTGGAATGCAAAGCGTTTTGAAACGTCAAAATGCAAAGCATCACAATGTGATATTAGATATCAAAGGGGTTGAATAGAAGGCACAAAATAAATCGTTGTAGTATGGATGTAGAGACCATTAGTTAGAAATAGTTAGCACTCAATTAGAATTTGTAGTGAACCATTTGAATTCATGAAAGTTTTGGGGTTATTCGATATAACCAAAACAATAGCAAATAAGTCCTTGTAGCGTATTCATTGGAAACTTTGAATACAAAGTCCATAGCTGAAACCAAAAAGGAAGAAAAATTGTATTGCTTGGATTTTGGTACATTTTTTAGAAAGCTCACTTTTAGTGATATTTCTCAATTATGAAGCAAATGGAAGATAGTGAAAAACACGATGAGGATTCATATCCCAGCATTAGAGTGTTGAGAAGCGCAACGGAAAATGTTCCTGAACGATTCTCTTCACAAAAGGAAAGAATAAATGATTTTGATCATTGTGTTTTCCCCACTGGTGTTTTCACTACATGAAGTAGAATTCAAAATGAAATCTATATATTGTATGGAGACATTTGTGAATCATTTGTCATGATTCTTGGAATATGACATACCTACAAACTACAAAGGAAATAATGGTAAACTAAATTATGAGAAATCCTAGAAGCAAAATTCCCTTGAGATTAGAAAGCCATTCGTTGCTGAATCTCACAAGTAAAAAAAGTTACTTGGAATTTTCCCAAATGACTGCAAAGCCATAGTGGAAAAGGGGGTGAATGAAAAAAGCACAATTTTATCAAATAATGGATGAATTCAAATGAATTTGATTCATGTGTGCTAAATGTCTAGTGGATTTAAAACTAGTAAAGTACTAGTATCTCATAGTAAATCTCCAAGTTTGATATTTGATCAAAGGTTTCTGAAGTTATTCAAAATAGTAAGGAGACATGCAATTTGCATAAAATTGAGTGGGAGCTATAAAAGTCTTCCTAAAACAATATGTGATTGGCATATTTTTGAGTGGGAGCAATATAAGTCTCAAATTCAAATACGTAGGAACATGTTTTGAGTGGGAGCTCATAGGAGTAATTCTTAAGTATGTTAAGAATAAAAGCGCAAATACATATAAATAATGATTTATAACATGTAGAAGTTGATAATAGGTGTATTATAATATTATGTAGTATTCCTTAAGGGATTCTAAAAGGGGTTTCAGAATAGAAGTTAATTAAGGAACTGGTCCTTAATAACTCAAATTAGGAATAGTATTAAGTTTAACATCAATGGTTGATAGAAATAAAAGGATGATCATCGTCCACTATGTTGAGACATAGGTTCTATCTTAGTAAACCATGATGATAATTTAGCATAATATGTGATCCAAATAAGGAACATTTAAAAGTGATTAAGTTTGAGACTTTGAGGGAGGTAGTACCTCCCCCCTATATATAGTGGGGCATTTGGCCTAGAAAGATACACCAATAATCAATAAAGGTCTCCCCACTTTTGGGAGGACCTCTAATTGATATTTTCTCTCTCCCCCTCTCTCTCTCTCATGACCGTGGTCCCAAGTCTGGACTACGCGAGCGAGAGACATCTTCACCGCGGAGCGCCGTCGCGCTGCGGGATTCGGATCCGGGAGCTTTACTTCCGCAACTACTGCTGGATCGGGGAAGCGGGAGTCATCGTCAGGCACCGGACGTGTGTAACTCCCCGCGAGGTGTCACACTTGAGGCACTCAAGTCGTTGGAGCCAGAAGGAGCGCAAGGACTTCATCACGACCTTGAGGTCGGCTTCGGCTCGTCTACATCAACCATGCTCTCCTGAGCGTTGACAACGCTTTTCGGTCTTCAAGGGTAAGTTCGCGAAAAGCCCCTCCCGTTACTGTATTACTAATAGATAGGTCCTGGCAGCTTCAGGGGTTCAGGGGCGTAGGGTAAAATTTTATTGTTTTCATACGCGGAACCCCTACAAATAAATATTTTCCTCAAAAGTTATTCTTTTAAGAAACATTAAAGGTAATCCTTAAACATTTGTATAAAGGATCTAATTGATTAATAACCTTACTTAAGAAATCTTTTACTTACCATACCCCAATTGCATGCTGTAGTATTGTATGCTAGTTTTTGTATTTAGTTAGTTGTTTCACACACTCTCACAAGCCTTAATGAGAAGCACAAATGTGAAGCTGATATAAAAGTGAAATACATTCTAAAGAAACCATCCCTAGTTTCCAAACCCTAGATTTGATATGATTATTTCGGGAATTCACGTTTATCAAACTGCATTACATTACTTATGCATAATTGCATCCTTCTTCTTTAAACATTAGTCCTTACCGGACCAATGATGCTATTTCCAGATTTTGGATCTTCTAGTATCTTGAAGAACCGTGAGTGCATAATCTCGCAATCACAAAAGGCAAGTTCACACTTGCTCATGTCCTTTGATTATTTTCTATCAAATGCTTATAACTCAAATGTTGTCATCACCTACATTTCAAAAAGGTCAGAAAACACTATTTTCATAATAATATGATTATGGATTATTTACCAATAGGTAATAATCTACTGATACAGTTCCAGTGGTAAAGGAACATAATATCTAGGACTGAACAACCAATATCGCCAGTGATTCTAGCACCGTATATTACGTGTTAACCATGAGATCTAGAATGGGACGGAGAAGTCAGCTAGATCTTCTTCCTTTCGCATGGATGGATGGCCTTATCATGAAGCTACAGATTTCTCGTGGAGAATCCAACACATGGGTGGGAACCCTTATGTCCCCGAGATATTGGTATCTAGATTATCCGTGAGGGGCTATTGGAGGTAGATCTGCCACTTCGGTGGGGGTTGCCAAGGACATGATCTGCTCACTGGAGTCTCCAAGGGGTTGCCAGGGTTATATCTGCCTATATGGGGGTTAACGGATATATTCCTGCTTGGGGAGTCCTGTCTTCATGCGGGGTCATGGAGAAGGGCAGTGATTGGCTTTGATCATCTACTGGGCCCCACAGCAAGGAATTGTGGACAGGAAAGATCGCCCAGTTGTGCAACAAGGATTTGGTCTCTCATGGGTAAAGCAACGCACCTCTGTAGAGTGTAAGAACTATGACATGTTACTCCCTGTTCCGGGAAGGAGCTACGAACGCGGCAGGAAAGGAACTCCATGAAAGTTCTGGTAAACCTATGAAGGCTAACGGACATGGTTTTCAGAATAAAAGCAACCTTTGAAGAAATGTTTGCGAAAACCTGCATTGCCTACGACATTTGCTTTGTGGTTGTAAAGATAGTGCATCATACACTCCTTTTTAGTGAACTTGCTGAGTACGCCCGTACTCAACCGTACCTTCTTAACCCTTGCTAGATTCTGAAGCCATTAAAGACAACGTCAACACCAACTTATGCTCAAGAAACCATCATCGATAGCTCAAGTTCTTCAATAAAGTCAATGAATTCAACATGTTCATCAACCAAAGTGAAGACGCAGTTCTGATTAGATAGGAGTAGATACTCTAGCCATAAAACCTACTTATGTAGAGCATTGCCTTACTAGCAATTGCAAGCCAGATAGTTTAGATGATAGTCATTTTAGCTAGATAGCTCTGAGTAATTATTTCTGGTTCTTCTTTGGTAGAAGTTTCTTTCTCTCTCTTTAACCTAGAGTGTTCTCTGGATCTTTTGTAAAGAGTCAAGTTGTAATCTATAGTCATGTCTTGGACCTGGTGTGTTTCTGTTTTACCACTCTGAGGGATGTAATACTAGTGAACGGTGTTTCATTGGTGTTATGTCAACGACTATAGTGTACTACATGAAGTGGTATGCTGGGTCACCGCACCTGGTACCAGAGCATATGCTTTGACGTTAGGTTGGTAAACCTAGTAAATGGGTAGAACCTATAGGAAGGATGTTAGCAACAATAAAGAGTTCTCTAGAAATAAACTCAATCAAAGATCCAACTGATCCCCAAACCTGTATTGAAAATATGCAGTCACGAATAATCGCGCTAAAGTAATAGGAATTACGCCTAAGGCGATTCCCCGGAATGGGCTGAGCTACTGCCCGAAATAGAAGAGGACGACTAGAGTGGAGGAGCAATCCAAACAATTGGCGAGGGAGTCTAATTATTTTTCCGTTCTTGATTGTTTCAATTGCACTTTCTTCATTTACGGGTAGCTTGATGGATATTCAATTGGGAATAATCTCGGCATGTTGCTAGTGCGATGATTCTTTATTACGATGCAATTTTAAATAAGTACCATGAGTTTTAACTCAATATGACTGATGATAATTTCTTATCTACAGTACAAGAATGGCACCTAGGTATCCACCTCGGAATGTTCAAGTATTGAACAAGACCTTAGATTATTATGAAGATGACTGGATAATCACTCTAAGACAACTTCTATGGAGTCTGGATTGTGAGTCTCGACTTTTGGTCAAGGTTTACAGTTTCTATGACGGGCGGATATTGGCCAAGTATCGTATCTTGATCATGTTACCCAAGAAGTTGGGAGTGCATGGAGAAATTCCATCGCGAGAAGCAAGATGTATGGAAACAGCCTATCAGATTGCAATAGTAGAAGCCATAACCAGGATAAGGGAACCGAATTCCAAGGCACTAGTAGGGACTACCTATACTAATATACCTCACGAAACTCTTAGTACTGATCCGGAGTTAGATCATTCTGCTCTGGTAAGGACTAAACCTGCTCTGGCAGTAGAGTATACGGATCGTTACAAGTCTTTACTGAACACATTCCATAACACTCATCAAGTGCTAGTTCAAGAGTTGGACACTGTCATTGAGGATTTTACTGATCCTACAAAGGAAATGCACGTAAAAAGAAGTTAGCTAAACAAGCAAAGCACCCGAAACCAGTCTTTTCAGGGGAGGTGTTTGAAGAAACGGAGTTAATGACCCACACTCTTCTATGCCTATTGTCCATTTGAACCTTAGCAACCAGTAGACCCGTGGACCAAATATGAGGAGGAACAGAAAATTTGGAATGCTCCCAACCCCAATAATGCCGTTAGAGGCAATACCGGATGGGAAGACCGGTCTTATGATGAAATCATGAGAAAATCTATACCTTTTGGATCTGGTAATGGAGTAGAAACCAGTTACAATCCTATAGAATCTTATGGACCATATGGGGTAGTAACAATCCCATTGATCTAGAAGAGTGTCTTGGTAGTTACTATACCAATATGTGCGACTGGATTATGGAAAAGGCAAAGAATACCTCTTACTTTGAAGATGCGCTCAAGGGAAGAAAGAAGAATCCTAAAGAATATCATGAGTATGTTAGTCATTTTTCAATGGCTAATCTCAGTCTTGGTACTTCTACTCAAGATTACGCATCTACTGGATGTTCTTATGAACCAGAAGGCAGCCGTTGAACTTCGCGCAATCATGGACGAAAATCCCAGAAGCACTAAAGTGAGAGAGGAAAGTAAGAATAAGAAAGTGATCTATAAAGTAGAGTGCTTGAATAATGTTTATATTGGGTAATTCGTATTGTAGCATTTGAGAGGCTTGCTGAAATAAGTGAGAACATGCTCACATGGGCAAGAGAGCTCTTGTAATATAAGGAGGTAGTGTACAGAGGGAGTGTCTTGCCGTGGTTGGGAGATGTAATATTTCGAAGACATATGTTTAATACATGGTATATGTTTGAGTATTACTTGGTTTTATTAGTTTTTCTTGATTGACTAGGTCTGTACATAAAGTTTGACTTGGTGTGCAAATGCATGTTGCATCATCAAGTTATTACTTGATGATATAGACCTAGATAGTAAAGGGAATTCGTGTAAGGGAGTGACGAGTTTCAGAGATCAAGATAAAGACTTTCACAAAGAAGGAAGTTAAATCTAAGGAGTATCATACCTATTTTGAAGGATGAATCAATCCCAACTCACTATGAGCTAGCAATAAAAAGGAATACTAATGCAGACAAGGTGTGGAGCAACATGAAGGAATGAATTTTAGTTCACTCAAGATAGGTGATGTTGCTTAGAAGTTAATGAAGTAGTTGTCCCAAGATCATGGAAGTATCATGAATCAGTGAAAGAAAGAAGCTTGGAACAACGGTGGTATTCAAGCTCTGACAACTCAGAGAGAATGCCAGTAAGAACTTGAAAACCCGTAGGGTAATCCATACACCTAGGAGGATCCGCAGCTGGTATCCTTGCGGTTTAGCTAGTTAGGTCATCATTGTATAAATTAAAGAGCATAAAATTTGGCCTAAGTTAAGAGAGACATAAAGAAGTATAAAAATTAAAGCGAAAAACTTTTGAGACATTTCGCAAAATCGGGGTTATCAGTGAGAAATAATTTCTAAGAAGATAAAAGGAAGATAAGTAATGTTGGAAGATTCATTTCGGAGATCCACAATTGTGTGGGTGTATCGCAGATTCTTTCGTGAGACCTTCCAGAGATGAAGTATAAGCTAGACGGAGACCGATATCCTAACTATTGAGTTAATGGGTATCATACATACAGTTTAAAAGCCATTAGGAAACCCTAAGGGGGAGAGTAAACAATAAACACTAAAGTATTGTTATCTGACTTTCTAAGTGAAGGCTAGAAAATATTTACTAAATGATGATAAGATTAAGCCTTGATCTCATAAGGTTATAAGAAGTCATCTGTATAAAAGTACTCTCAAGAGTATGTCTGGATGAAAGATCAAAGGAGATATAATAGATTAAACCTACTGGACTGGTTCTTAAAGAAACAACTCATAAGTTGTCCTTAAGGGGGAATAAAGTACTCCAATATATACCAGTATAGAGTAATAGGAAAGCCTGATCGGAATGGGTTAAATGTATCATAAACCAATCCTAAGTAGGACTATGAAGGCGTAACCCAAAGGAATTATAGTATAAGGAACTAGGTGGTAAATTGGTAACGACAAGTGGATTCTGTTAAGAATGAAGAGGATTCAAGGAAAAAGTTCTATATACAGGATACCACAATTATCCCCAATTATGATCACACTGGAACTTGAGAAATGTCGTGATCAATACAAGTCAATGCCTCATTCCAAAATGCAAGAGAGTATGAACTTCGGGGACACGGTTTATTTTAAGTGGGAGAGTATGTAACGTCCCAGCATTAGAGCTTAGAAATAAGCTCAGATGAGGTGTGTGCATTGCATTCATGCATAGAAAATCTAGATAATTTTCGCTCTTTTAAATAAAACTTGTCAAAGTGATTGAAGCTTATCTTAACTGGGTGGAACTGAAGTAGATCATCAAGTTGATTGCCATAAGTTTCAGTATGACCTTTGCTAAAACCTTATATTTGGGTAATATAATTTGATCTATGGGTAGATCAAATGGAATCAAGTTAAACCCACAACACATTATTTAATGAATAATAAAGGATCATATAGAGGTCATATTTGGATATTCGTTATAACAACTCTTGAATAATCAATTAAGTTTATAACTTAAGCAAAGAAACTTAATAAGTAAATCTTGAAACACATTTTGTCGTAGATATTCCTATCATGGGTATCATGGTAGTTCTTAAACATTGGCTCTTATCACAAATAGAGTGGAAGAGGAAGGCAAGCCAAGACCATCCAGCATATATTCTTAATATCATATTAAGAGATAATATTCCTATTGAACCAAGTCTTAGTTTCCATTGATCATCAATATTGAGTAACCAATTCCTAACCTAGAACTTATTGACCTATTATATTAACCTTCCAAAGACTTAAGTAAATTAATAAGAAGAAGGAACTAGATATGGTAGAGTGTGCCATCATCAATGTAATGTGATCCTTAGTGGAGATCAAACCATCTGATGTTGGAGGAGTTAACTCACTCATGAGTTAACTAGAAGGAGTACCTAAACCCAAGAATTAAGCTAGTGATCATGAAGCTATGAGAAACCTAGTAGTATTAGAGTATCAAATAATAATCTTGTTAAGCCTAGTGGGTATGAACTTAAAGTAAGCTTCCTTAACAAGATAAGCCTTATAGATAGGCTAGTACAAGTATACTACTTAGTTGATGATAGATCTTGATCAAACAAATAGAAGCCTAAGTTTAGCATGCTCAAAGAATGGTGGTTATTATTCTCAAGTCACTTGAGGATAGATGACTAGGTGTTGAAGTAGAGTTGCGTGTATACCAAATTAGGTAAAGCCCTAGTAAGATGAATCATCTAGTTGGAACATGAGAAGTCAAGCTAGGGTATGATGAAGTATTTAATATGAGTTGTATGGAGTAGTTGGAGGAGTAGTAGCTTAACCAAGATAATACAAGAACAAACTTGTATTGTGGAGAGTAGTACCCTACCCACTCCAGAGGATTTTTATCACATGTGATATAAAAAGAATTGTAATCTTGCAAGCCTTAGAAATATATGCAAGGTAAATATGAAAGAGTTTATGGAATAAAGTTAGTAATAACTACTTTGGTGGATCTATCAGAGGTAGTTTAGCAAATGGAAGTTATACTAGAAATGAATGTAGGGGAATATTGTTGAAGTGGCATGACCATGTCATCATATGATGATGGATATGGTGGAGCCAGATGACTAGATCAGTTAGACAAAAGAGATCTTAGTGAAGCAGATGAGAGATGTAAATAGAGTATATTTAGGAAAGGAATTCTTTAACTATGACCCCAAGCTTAGTGAAGTGTGAGGATTGGACTTCTTTAGAAGCCTTAACCAAAATCATATCAAGCCATGACAAAACCCATGTCTACCTCTTTGTTTAAAACCCTTGAATAAAGAGGGTAGTTAAACCAATTCCTATTTTTAGGCAGCCAATGGATAGTATCTCTTAGCCAAACAAAATGTCTAAGAGAGAAGTAGGATACTAGTTGAGAGTGTATTGATGGAAGCCTTGTCCACCTGATTATCTTAAACCATAATAAAGATCTAGTCTCATATACCATCAAGATCACTTTAGTAAGGCAATCTCAATAGCTCACTCTAAGTTGAGTTATTATCCATGCCCACAAGACGTGAAGGCATATTATCTTAGCTCTTAATCTTCATCCATACCCTTAATAGAATGTGAGTTTATTAACTATTCTTCAAACCCATAATAGCTATCTATAAATGAATATCTTCATTCCTCATTAATGAATCTATTAAATCTTCCCAAAACTCATGTCCATTATTTGGAAATGAACAGTTTCATTTCCTCATTAATGATTAATATTCAAGCATAATGACTTAACCAAGATTGTGCTAAGGAAATTCTAATACTAAACACGTAGTTGATTTGAGTAGAAGAAATCACCATGTTTTGAATCACAAAGACTTAAAACATTATTAGGGGTATATATATAGGAATTCCAATATGATACCAAGTGTGTATAGAATGATATAATCAACATTAGCCATTCAAACCATTACCATTAAAAATTATCAAGTGAAAGCAAATCATTTTTATAACGCTTTTGGATAATGAACAAAATATTAAACCCTAAGGAATAAATGTTGCCATCAATACACTAGGTTCTCTACTAGTTTAAAATTTATAAAGAAATATGAAAAACATAAGCATCACTTAGTCTCAAAGCTTACTTTAATATTTCACAAACTTACTGAATGAATAATTAGTTTAGAAATCAAATTTGAAAGGAATTTGAATTGAATATGGTTTATGGAAATAGAAAATCAGAATAGAAAAGAAAAGGCAGCGCCACAGTATGGGCCCACGGCCCAAGTCGTCCTTGCGCTATCTGTCACCCGCGTGCACCCTCTAGAGTATCCCGCTCACTCATCTTGAACCCACATCGGCCCAATGTTGGCCCATACCCATTCGATCGTCTGTTCGCCGTCTTTCGTGTCAAGATGCGCGCCACCAAAATCTTGAGCCTATAAATAGCGGCAGCACCGTGGAGGAGAAACCCTAGACGCCATTGCTCTCTTCTTCCTTTTCTTCCTACAGGAGGCGCTGAAACCCTAGCTCGGGTCCCCTTCCTCCCCGCCATTCCCAAGCTCCCCTAGCCTCCCTTACCACACTGTTGAACTCGCCCTATTGTCCTTGTTCCTCCTAGCTAGACCATGAAAGCCGAAGCACTCCCAGTCGAACCAATCGGCCCCTCCTTTCCCCCTCTGGTCATTGTCGATCGTTGCTGATTTCAAGCTCGCCTCTCCTCCCCGACACCTCTTCGAGCTCCCTTGTGAGTCACTGATTCCCCCGGTACCTCCCACGTCATTTCTTGTGCCCTAACTCGCCCGACCACCATGGAACTTCGATCACCGCCATGGTTTCTTGCCATGGGGGTGGTTCCGATGACCATTCCCGAGCAACGCCGCCTCTATATTGTTCGTCGCGTCGTCCTCTCTCTAACTAACCCAAGCCCAAGCCCACGCGCGCCATAAATCGACGGATTCAATTTCGATTGAGAGCAGCCTCCATTGATGACGTCACCATGACGTCATGGTGATGTCATAAATATATTAATTTTCTTTTCTTTTTAATAATCATTTTTGTAACAAATAAATTCCTGGATATTACGTGGCATAAGCCCCCACCAGTCAGTGACTTAGGGTTGAATAGACTCGGTATAAAAAGTATGAACCACGTGTACTGTGTCATGCTGACGTCAGCAGTGATGCAGTAAATCATTTATTAGTTTATTTAAATAAATCTAGATAATGAATAAATCTTGTTAAATCAATATCTTTTGTTTTATAATTCAGAAAAATTTATATTATATATCAAAATGTTCAGAAAAATAAAATCTATAATATAAACCTATTTTTAGAATTTATTATCCAACTTAAATAAAAATAATAATTATTATTAGTAGTAATTAGCCTATTAGGGATATATCTTAAATAAATATATTCTATTATTTAAAATTCATAAAAATAAGTATAATAAATCAAAATTCTTAGAAAAATAAAATATACATTTATAACTTTTTGTGATACTTAACTAAGTATTTATTATTTATTTAGTATTTATAAAGTGATCAAACTTATAAAAATCATATCTTGTTAATTAAAAAATCATAAAAATAGTGATAATATACCAAAATGATCACAAAAATAAAGACTACACATTAAAAATATCCTCTTGTACATTTGAAATCAAATAAAGGTAAAAGTTTAATAAGTCTTGATTAAAACTTTTTTCTAATATCTTAATGGATTAAAAATACAAAAGTCTTTACTTTACCTTTAACATTAATTATTCAAAGTCTAAAAGTGAATAATAAGTTCCATTGATATTTAAGTGAAGTTAACATAGGTCTAATTATTTTAAGATGTATATATTAAAACTACCATTTAAAATTAAGTGTATCTTAATTTTCCTAAAAAGGTTTTATCAATTATAAAATAAACTAAAATAGTGTATTGATTGTCACATTGCTTCTATTCACTTATAAAATCATCAAACTCATATTTGTTAATTCATGTACTAGTTTGGAAAACTACTTAAAGATTTAAACCAAGTTTTTAAGTAATTAAAGTAAGGCATTTTCCATGTTTATAAAATATAAGCATTACTTCTAAAATAGGTAAGTGATCCTATTCACTTATAAAATTATGAAGACACCACTTCTATAAAGGCAATAATACTTTACTCCACCTTACTATGAAACATTAAGCAGTGAGCCACATATAATATAATACATATTCAAAATATCTAAGTATCCACTCCAAGTGGAATAACTATTCAAATATGGTAATTGTTTTCTTCTTTAATATTCATAACTAATCAAAAAATCTTAAAATGTTAGTTTAAGTTTAACTTCTTTTACTTGGTAAATAATGTTGGAAATATGCCCTATTGTCAAATAGTAGTAACGACTATTATCATATTTCATATAGTTTATGATTAAGTTTTATATCATGCTTTAACTGTATTGAGTGGAAACATCAATACACGTGTGATATGCAAACAACCAGAGATTCCTAGTGAAACTCTAGTCACTAGTTCATTGGTCAACAGATGATCATGTTTCCTGATCATGTGGCATTTATGCCAGTTGGAAATAGAGTCATCTCATTCTGAGAATGAGATGATGAATCAATACCCAATCTAAACATCGTGACCAGATCATGTCACAAAGTTCAAGTTACGATGATTAGAAATGGATCCTCATAGACTATTCCTTAGACCGTGAGGCTATATCAATCACTGTCTCTCGAGAGTGCTTAGATAGCATCAAACGCCATCTGGTAATACGGTGGTTATAAAGGTGTGTTCAGGTACTTGGAGGAAACCGTAGAGGCAATATATGTCAAGAGCGAGACTTGTCCGTCCATGTGATGGGGAGATACTCAAGGGCCCACTCCAAGAAGTTATATCCAATAGCTGCACAGCGTGTGATTAGATCACAGGGATATCACTTGTCGGAACGAGTCAAGTAGCGTTGTATAGTAATGAGATTGAACACAACATGATGATGTCATTAATTAGATCTCGGGGAATGCAAAGTATCGAGAGACAAAGGGAATAAGACATGACTGTCCCGGTTCAAACGACGAAAGATCTTCATGGAACGCACAGGGGTCACATGGCCATCTAGGTCCCTCTATCGATCATTGGTGTTGGAGTGTCCCGACCATGTCTGGAGTGGTCCCGAACCATGGGGTATCACGCTTAAGGGCTTGATGATGCTTAGAGAGTGTTTATAGGAGTGGTAGAATCACCGAAGAAAAGAAGGGAGAAAACCGGAAGGGTTTCGGTAAGCCCAGAGGATGTCCGGAGTGGAGGTGGAAGGTGTTCCATAGCCACGGAGATTAGATAATGTGTGAATAAATTTTAAATGTTGATTTAATCATTTATTCATATTTATTTAATAAAGAGAAAAATCAATTTAATGGTCAAAGGCTTAATGGGCCAATTTTCGGAGGGAGAGGCCCATTAGGGGAAAGGAGAGAGGGAGAGGGGCCAAAGGGGGAGGCCGGCTGGGCCTAGCCCCTCCCCCCCCCTCCCCGCGCGGGGCCCACTAGGGTGGCCGGTGGCCACCCCTCCCCCTCCTCTCCTTTAGTCCCACCCCGGGACTTTGAGGGAGGTAGTACCTCCCCTCCCCCTATATATAGTGGGGTATTTGGCCTAGAAAGATACACAAATAATGAATAAAGGTCTCCCCACTTTTGAGAGAACCTATAATTGATATTTTCTCTCTCCCCCTCTCTCTCTCTCGTGACCGTGGTCCCAAGTCTGGACTGCGCGACCGAGAGACATCTTCACCGCGGAGCGCCGTCGCGCTGCGGGATTCGGATCTGGGAGCTCTACTTCCGCAAATGCTGTTGGATCGGGGAAGCGGGAGTCATCGTCAGGCACCGGACGTGTGTAACTCCTCGCGAGGTGTCGCACTTGAGGCACTCAATTTGTTGGAGCCAGAAGGAGCGCAAGGACTTCATCACGACCTTGAGGTCGGCTTCGACTCGTCTACATCAACCACGTTCTCCTGACCGTTGACAACGCTTTTCGATCTTCAAGGGTAAGTTCGCGAAAAGCCCCTCCTATTACTGTATTACTAATAGATAGGTCCTGGCAGCTTCAGGGGTTCAGGGGCGTAGGGTAAACTTTTATTGTTTTCATACGTGGAACCCCTACAGTGGTATCAGAGCTAGATCTATGCATCGTAATGCTAGTACGGGTAGAACACACGAGATGTAGCGTGTGGGTGTTGATCTTTTAGTTGTTACCCTCCCACGTGTACTTTTGCATACCGTAGTAATGCTTGATGAAGCGGCCCCCAACCGACTTTACGTGTTCATTCGCGGGACTGGTCCACGCTTGACATACGGCTTGTACCGTATAAAATGGTTTAGGGGGGTGTCTGTCTCTCTCACATTAGTTGGTATGCCATTTGCAACGGAGGGACCCGAAAGGGGTGTAGTATAGACAACTACTTGATCAGCGTTGTGCTGAAAGTTCGAAGGTAAGAACAGTTCTTGTGCGAAAGCCCATTCAGCCACGTAAAACATGCAAAGATAAAGTAGAGGCGCCTAACTTTGTTTTGCAGGGGGCGTTGCTTTGTGATATGGTTGTGGCAAAGGTAAAGTGATTACCTTTTGTTACGTAGTAGTAGATAGTCACAGAGGTGACAAACTACCACGCCGGAATGACACCGGTACCCTGGTGTCTACGGTGCCGGAACCCTGGCGCCGGAACCCGGTGACGGCGGATGGAGATCACGACGTGAAGGACCATATCACATAGCATTTATATTCAATGTTATTGTTTGTATATCTTATTGTGTGCTAGTATTAGATACTCCACGGTAGCCTAATAAGATGATCCCTGTTAAAATTACCAACAATTGTGTTCCCCCTTAGTGTGCACCACCAAGAAAGTTCTTCGGTATGAGGTGATCCAGGGTTACAGGCCTGGGTGTCAGACATATCTATGTTTGCATACAGTGGGTGTAAGCCATGTTGCACAGCGAATACACTAAGGTTGAGTTGGCGAGCCTAGCACGCCAGAGAAGTGCGGCCTCAGAACACGGATGGTCAAAAGATTGAGCACAAGTCGCATGAATGATGTGACCGACGTTTAGCGTCCACCCTTGAACCCACATTGATGGCCGTGACGATCGGGGGAGATGTGGCTGATAGGGGTCGTGTTATCACTAGGAACCCTTTTGGGGATAGGTGTTTCTGAGTGGAGTTATTATAAACTCAATTAATTATAAACTTAGTCTAAATTCCTTTTGCAATTATAAATGTAGATGGGACCTTTCGTGTTGATGATTGAATGGTTAGAAGGAGAGAATCTCAGATTAGATGGATCGAACTTCTCCATATGGATTGCCAGTCTCCATGTTCTCCTTAGCGAGAACGACGTGGTCGACTACATACTCGACGGGATGGATTCGGATCAGCCCACTAACATTGAGACCCTAGAGGAGCAGAAAACCGCTATCTCCATCGTGAGATGGCCTCCTATATTTCAGTTGTGATGTGTTTCGGAATGGTGGACGAACTGTGGCCTTTTGTGGGTGATGTCAACCCTCGTTCAGTAATGCTACAGCTTAGTACACATTTCGTGGAGCAGACACGCATTTGGGAGCATGAGCTGATGGGAGACTTCCTCTCCATTAAGATGGAGGAGAACTCATTACTGGAGGACCACTTGGAGCGCATGCATGATGTGTACATGAGGCATGCATACTTCCTGGACGTCTAGATAACGGGCTCTTCTGCAAACGCCGATGTACTCCGGTCGCTGCCACCAAGCTACCAAGCACAAGTCAGGACTTGCATTATGAGGGGCGACACGGAATCAATGGAGTTCTACCGGTTCATGACACATCTCAGGAATGTGTTGGTTGAACCAGATGTCGCTCAGGTCATCAATGACAAAGGTATATATTTTATATACAGTTTTATAAATGTTATAATCTTGCAAACACATTTGTAGTGTTAAGTATATCTGATACTTGTTCTGTTTTGCTGAATACAGGTCCTTCAGCATGAGAGGTGCTTGCTGGAGAGGAGGTGACGTTGCGTGTTGATGGCAAGAATGATGATGATGATGATGGCCGACGACACTCTCCCTCGACATTTATCATTTAGTTTGTGTTTTAGGATGATTATTATAATCAAGAGATTGTGAACTTCTTTAGTGTGTCTCACACTTCGTGAGACGGTTATTCATATGAGTTTATAACAAACAGTTGTTCCACTTTTATGAATGATTTCTATTCTTGTTCATATCTTGTTTGATTATGTGTGAATTGTCCTTGTTGTTTGAAACTAATTGATAATGCATGGACAGTTGTAAAACATTAAAATGCCTTGTTTAAAATACCCAACTTAATGATATGTTCATTAATGAATGAAAAACCATTGTTTAAATTCAAAATTATGTGAGACATTCGATTTGTTGTCACATATAAATCATGCTTAGTTCGGCAAATTAACTTGAACAGCGTGTATTACCTGAATACAAAGTGTTTAAAGAATTGTTAAAAGTAAATACATATTCGATGTATTATGTTTTAACGAAAATGGTAATTATTATTATGTGATTGTTTAAATGTGTAAAGTAGCTTACCAAAGGAAACATGAATATGAAACTATTTGATTTGATCAAAGTGTTTCATCAATAAAAGGGTATAAATATAAAAGAGAATCTAATTTCTATGATTTGATCAATAGTAATGAAATTCAAATTTATAAGAATGGCATAAAAGAAATTGTGGAATGCAAAGCGTTTTGAAACGTCAAAATGCAAAGCATCACAATGTGATATTAGATATCAAAGGGGTTGAATAGAAGGCACCAAATAAATCGGTGTAGTATAGATGTAGAGACCATTAGTTAGAAATAGTTAGCACTCAATTAGAATTTGTAGTGAACCATTTGAATTCATGAAAGTTTTAGGATTATTCGATATAACCAAAACAATAGAAAATAAGTCCTTATAGCGTATTCATTGGAAACTTTGAATACAAAGTCCATAGCTGAAACCAAAAAGGAAGCAAAAATTGTATTGCTTGGATTTTGGTACATTTTTGAGAAAGCTCACTTTTAGTGATATTTCTCAATTATGAAGCAAATGGAAGATAGTGAAAAACACGATGAGGATTCATATCCCAGCATCAGGATGTTGAGAAGCGCAACGGACAATGTTCCTGAACGATTCTCTTCACAAAAGGAAAGAATCAATGATTTTGATCATTGTGTTTTCCCCACTGGTGTTTTCACTACATGAAGTAGGATTCAAAATGAAATCCATATATTGTATGGAGACATTTGTGAATCATTTGTCATGATTCTTGGAATATGACATACCTACAAACTACAAAGGAAATAGTGGTAAACTAAATTATGAGAAATCCTAGAAGAAAAATTCCCTTGAGATTAGAAAGCAATTCGTTGCTGAATCTCACAAGTAAAAGGAGTTACTTGGAATTTTTCCCAAATGACTGCAAAGCCATAGTGGAAAAGGGGGTGAATGACAAAAGAACAATTTTATCAAATAATGGATGAATTCAAATGAATTTGATTCATGTGTGCTAAATGTCTAGTGGATTTAAAACTAGTAAAGTACTAGTATCTCATAGTAAATCTCCAAGTTTGATATTTGATCAAAGGTTTTTGAAGTTATTCAAAATAGTAAGGAGATATGCAATTTGCATAAAATTGAGTGGGAGCTATAAAAGTCTTCTTAAAACAATATGTGATTGACATATTTTTGAGTGGGAGCAATATAAGTCTCAAATTCAAATTCACGGTGGCCACTTCTCATAAAATTCAGGTTGCTCCCGTCGCCTCACCACAGGCGGCTAGGGCGCCTCCGCCTCAGGCCCCGCCCCTTTCCCCTCCCCCCCCTCGCCGCCACTAGCGGGAGCTACCAGGCAAAGCCCGGGTGGTGCTGGCGGCGGCGGTCTCCCCTTCCCCCACGCGCTTGGCTAGCCCGGCGGGGTGGGGCCCGCCCTTGCGGTAGTGAGGCGCGTCGGCACCGGCTCGGGCTGGTGCTACTCTGGCTATTGGGGGTCGAGCGGGTGGTGGTCGCAGTATCGCATGCGGTGCTCCCTACCATACACGGAACCCCTACAAATAAATCTTTTCCTCAAAAGTATTCTTTTAAGAAACTTTAAAGGTAATCCTTAAACATTTTTATAAAGGCTCTAATTGATTAATAACCTTACTTAAGAAATCTTTTACTTACGATACCCCAATTGCATGCTTTAGTATTGTATGCTACTTTTTGTATTTACTCTATTGTTTCACACACTCTCACAAGCCTTAATGAGAAGCACAAATGTGAAGCTGATATAAAAGTGAAATACATTCTAAAGAAACCATCCCTAGTTTCCAAACCCTAGATTTGATACGATTATTTCGGGAATTCACGTTTATCAAACTGCATTACATTACTTAGGCATAATTGCATCCTTCTTCTTTAAACATTAGTCCTGACCGGACCAATGATGCTATTTCCAGATTTTGGATCTTCTAGTATCTTGAAGAACCATGAGTGCATAATCTTGCAATCACAAAAGGCAAGTTCACACTTGCTCATGTCCTTTGATTATTTTCTATCAAATGCTTATAACTCAAATGTTGTCATCACCTGCATTTCAAAAAGGTCAGAAAAGACTATTTTCATAATAATATGATTATGGATTATTTACAAGAGGTAATAATCTACTGATACAGTTCCAGTGGTAAAGGAACATAATATCTAGGACTAAACAACCAATATCGCCAGTGATTCTACCACCGTATATTACGCGTTAACCATGAGATCTAGAATGGGACGGAGAAGTCAGCTAGATCTTCTTCCTTTCGCATGGATGGATGACCTTATCATGAAGCTACAGATTTCTCGTGGAGAATCCAACACATGGGTGGGAACCCTTATGTCCCCGCGATATTGGTATCTAGATTATCCGTGAGGGGCTGTTGGAGGTAGATCTGCCACTTTGGTGGGGGTTGCCAAGGACATGATCTGCTAACTGGAGTCTCCAAGGGGTTGCCAGGGTTATATTTGCCTATATGGGGGTTAACGGATATATTCCTGCTTGGGGAGTCCTGTCTTCATGCGGGGTCATGGAGAAGGGCAGTGATTGGCTTTGATCATCTATTGGGCCCCACATCAAGGAATTGTGGACGGGAAAGATCGCACGGTTGTGCAACAAGGATTTGGTCTCTCATGGGTAAAGCAACGCACCTCTGTAGAGTGTAAGAACTATGACATGTTACTCCCTGTTCCGGGAAGGAGCTACGAACGCGGCAGGAAAGGAACTCCATGAAAGTTCTGGTAAACCTATGAAGTCTAACAGACATAGTTTTTAGAATAAAAGGAACCTTTGAAGAAATGTTTGCGAACACCTGAATTGCCTACGACATTTGGTTTGTGGTTGTAAAGATAGTGCATCATACACTCCTTTTTAGTGAACTTGCTGAGTACGCCGTACTCAACCGTACCTTCTTAACCCTTGCTAGATTCTGAAGCCATTAAAGACAACGTCAACACCAACTTATGCTCAAGAAACCATCATTGATAGCTCAAGTTCTTCAATAAAGTCAATGAATTCAACATGTTCATCAACCAAAGTGAAGACGAAGTTATGATTAGATAGGAGTAGATACTCTAGCCATAAAACCTACTTATGTAGAGCATTGCCTTACTAGCAATTGCAAGCCAGATAGTTTAGATGATAGTCATTTTAGCTAGATAGCTCTGAGTAATTATTTCTGGTTCTTCTTTGGTAGAAGTTTCTTTCTCTCTCTTTAACCTAGAGTGTTCTCTGGATCTTTTGTAAAGAGTCAAGTTGTAATCTATAGTCATGTCTTGGACCTGGTGTGTTTCTGTTTTACCACTCTGAGGGATGTAATACTAGTGAACGGTGTTTCATTGGTGTTATGTCAACGACTATAGTGTACTACATGAAGTGGTATGCTGGGTCACCGCACCTGGTACCAGAGCATATGCTTTGACGTTAGGTTGGTAAACCTAGTAAATGGGTAGAACCTATAGGAAGGATGTTAGCAACAATAAAGAGTTCTCTAGAAATAGACTCAATCAAAGATCCAACTGATCCCCAAACCTGTATTGAAAATATGCAGTCACGAATAATCGCGCTAAAGTAATAGGAATTAGGCCTAAGGCGATTCCCCGGAACGGGCTGAGCTACTGCCCGAAATAGAAGAGGACGACTAGAGTGGAGGAGCAATCCAAACAATTGGCGAGGGAGTCTAATTATTTTTCCGTTCTTGATTGCTTCAATTGCACTTTCTTCATTTACGGGTTGCTTGATGGATATTCAATTGGGAATAATCTTCTCATGTTTATAGTGCGATGATTCTTTATTATGATGCAATTTTAAATAAGTACCAGGATTTTTAACTCAATATGACTGATGATAATTTCTTATCTGCAGTACAAGAATGGCACCTAGGTATCCACCTCGGAATGTTCAAGTATTGAACAAGACCTTAGATGATTATAAAGATGACTGGATAATCACTCTAAGACAACTTCTATGGAGTCTGGATTGTGAGTCTCGACTTTTGGTCAAGGTTTACAGTTTCTATGACGGGCGGATATTGCCCAAGTATCGTATCTTGATCATGTTACCCAAGAAGTTGGGAGTGCATGGAGAAATGCCATCGGGAGAAGCAAGATGTATGGAAACAGCCTATCAGATTGCAATAGTAGCAGCCATAACCAGGATAAGGGAACCGAATTCCAAGGCACTAGTAGGGATTACCTATACTAATATACCTCACGAAACTCTTAGTACTGATCCGGAGTTAGATCATTCTGCTCTGGTAAGGACTAAACCTGCTCTGGCAGTAGAGTATACGGATCGTTACAAGTCTTTACTGAACACATTCCATAACACTCATCAAATGCTAGTTTAAGAGTTGGACACTGTTATTGAGGATTTTACTGATCCTGCAAAGGAAATGCACGTAAAAAGAAGTTAGCTAAACAAGCAAAGCACCTGAAACCAGTCTTTTTAGGGGAGGTGTTTGAAGAAACGGAGTTAATGACCCACACTCTAAAGTCTATGCCTATTGTCCAGTTGAACCTTAGCAACCAGTAGACCCGTGGACCAAATAAGAGGAGGAACAGAAAATTTGGAATGCACCCAACCCCAATAATGCCGTTAGAGGCAATACTAGATGGGAAGACCGGTCTTATTATGAAATCATGAGAAAATCTATACCTTGTGGATCTGGTAATGGAGTAGAAACTAGTTACAATCCTATAGAATCTTATGGACCATATGGGGTAGTAACAATCCCATTGATCTAGAAGAGTGTCTTGGTAGTTACTATACCAATATGTGCGACTGGATTATGGAAAAGGCAAAGAATACCTCTTACTTTGAAGATGCGCTCAAGGGAAGAAAGAAGAATCCTAAAGAATATCATGAGTATGTTAGTCATTTTTCAATGGCTAATCTCAGTCTTGGTACTTCTACTCAAGATTACGCATCTACTGGATGTTCTTATGAACCAGAAGGCAGCCGTTGAACTTCGCGCAATCATGGACGAAAATCCCAGAAGCACTAAAGTGAGAGAGGAAAGTAAGAATAAGAAAGTGATCCATAAAGTAGAGTGCTTTAATAATGTTTATATTGGGTAATTCGTATTGTAGCATTTGAGAGGCTTGCTGAAATAAGTGAGAACATGCTCACATGGGCAAGAGAGCTCTTGTAATATAAGGAGGTAGTGTACATAGGGAGTGTCTTGCCGTGGTTGGGAGATGTAATATTTCGAAGACATATGTTTAATACATGGTATATGTTTGAGTATTACTTGGTTTTATTAGTTTTTCTTGATTGACTAGGTCTGTACATAAAGTTTGACTTGGTGTGCAAATGCATGTTGCATCATCAAGTTATTACTTGATGCTATAGACCTAGATAGTAAAGGGAATTCGTGTAAGGGAGTGACGAGTTTCGGAGATCAAGATAAAGACTTGCACAAAGAAGGAAGTCCAATCTAAGGAGTATAAACACTATTTTGAAGGATGAATCAATCCCAACTCACTATGAGCTAGCAATAAAAAGGAATACTAATTTAGACAAGGTGTGGAGCAACATGAAGGAATGAATTTTAGTTCACTCAAGATAGGTGATGTTGCTCAGAAGTTAATGAAGTAGTTGTCCCAAGATCATGGAAGTATCATGAATCAGTGCAAGAAATAAGTCTTGGAACAACGGTGGTATTCAAGCTCTGACAACTCAGAGAGAATGCCAGTAAGAACTTGAAAACCCGTAGGGTAATCCATACACCTAGGAGGATCGGCAGCTGGTATCCTTGCGGTTTAGCTAGTTAGGTCATCATTGTATAAATTAAAGAGCATAAAACTTGGCCTAAGTTAAGAGAGACATAAATAAGTATAAAAATTAAAGCGAACGGCTTTTGAGATGTTTCGTAAAATCAGGGTTATCAGTGAGAAATAATGTCTAAGAAGATAAAAGGAAGATAAGTAACGTTGGAAGATTCATTTCGGAGATCCACAATTGTGTGGGTGTATCGCAGATTCTTTCGTGAGACCTTGCAGAGATGAAGTATAAGCTAGACGGAGACCGATATCCTAACTATTGAGTTAATGGGTATTATACATACAGTTTAAAAGCCATTAGGAAACCCTAAGGGGGAGAGTAAACAATAAACAATGAAGTGTTGTTATCTGACTTTCTAAGTGAATGCTAGGAAAGATTTACTAAACGATGATAAGATTAAGCCTTGATCTCATAAGGTTATAAGAAGTCATCTGTATAAAAGTACTCTCAAGAGTATGTCTGGATGAAAGATCAAAGGAGATATAATAGATTAAACCTAGTGGACTAGTTCTTAAAGAAACAACTCATAAGTTGTCCTTAAGGGGGAATAAAGTACTCTATATACCAGTATAGAGTAATAGGAAAGCTTGATCGGAATGGGTTAATGTTGGGTCCGCAGCATAGAAAACAAAAAATTTCCTACGATGAGAACTATACGCCAAGATCTATCTACTAGATACAGAGCAACGGGTGGACATACATCCATGGAGAACTTACCCTCGAAGACAACGAGTTTTGTTAACGAGTAGGAACTCGTGGTTGATGTAGTCGTACGCTTGCCGATCTCAAGATCGTGTGGAAGTCCGAGCACCGCAAATCAGCAGCGCATCCGTCCTCGCACACACGTTCAAGCCACCGGACAACCTCCACCTCCTCGCTCCAGTGAATCAGCAGAAGCAGCAACTCCTTCCAGAAGCAAGGCCACCGGGAACATGTATCTCGCTAATCCGAGACCATGGGGGAATAATTCTAGAGGGGGAGAGAGATCCTTCACAAGGAGGTGTGAGGATGAAGGACGGAATGGGTGGCCTTTTATAGGAGGAGGGGGGTGCCCAAATTAGAAAACGAATGCCAATGACTACAACAAACTATGCAAATTCACTTTGATTTAATTTATGACAATTTTGGTTCGACTAATCCAAATTAGAAATGAACTCCCACTCAAAAACGACATCCCTCGTGTATTTTTGGTGATTACATGAACCAAATCCACTACACCAAGTCCGATAATCACGTGAGTCAGTGTAGCTTCAAAGGCGGAAGTAGCAACTCCTTCCAGACGCAAGGCCACCGGGAACATGTATCTCGCTAATCCGAGACCATGGGGGAATATCTAGAGGGGGAGAGAGATCCTTCACGAGGAGGTGTGGTTTGTGAGAGGGGAGAGGGGGGCTTTATATAGGAGGGAGGGAGACCCCTCCCCTCCCATAGCCGGCGCATGAGGGGGGACTCCTCCCCTCCTTCATTCATGTGGTGAACCTCCACTCACATAAACATGGCCTCCACCCAAAATCCCACTCACATGTATTTAATTTCCACAAAATTAAATGCAACTCTCAATTAATAAAACACTTTTATTTATTTTATTCAGAATTTTGTTAATTACTTTAATTAACAAACATTCACATAAAACTCCTTGCAACATTTCAATATCACATGCAGAACCACTTTCTGCAATTTCACTCGAAACAATTCCGGTTTCTATCGAAACAATTCCTGTTTCTATCGAAACATTTCCTGCGCTTTGCAAACCTTTTGTCTGGAACATATGTGCTCCTAAATGGTGTCCAGCAACCCTTAAGTGTGTCACCCTACGGTTCGCGAATAATGCAGACATGATTGAGACTCCTCTCAGATCAATAATCAGAAGCGGGACCTGGAGATCCATACTGACTCCTGCATATTCAATGATGACTTCTGTGATCGTGAGAACCTTTAACGTCAGCAATTTAATCCCTTTGTCTCATGATATAATACATGTCCGAGATTCGATCATTGGTATCCAAATACCTAGTTTGATCTCGTTACCGACATGCACTCTTTTCTCGTTCCCGTGATATAACATTCTAGTGATCACATCACTTGCTTGCAAGCTATCTTAATGTGATATCACCGAGAGGGCCTAGAGTATTTCTATCCGTCATCGGGATTGACAAATTCCACTCTTGATCCATGAGCCTCAACATAACACCTTCATATCACTGAACCCACCTTTATAGTCACCCTGTTACGGTGTGACGTTTGATGTTATCAAGATACTCTTTCGGTGTTAGCAATTAACATGATCTCATGGTCTAAGGACTAAGAATACTCTGTATGTTGTTATAGCAATATAAACATAATGACTTGATCGTAATGCTATACTTCGGATGAATGTTCATCACATCATTTCACAAATGCTGTGACCTTGTTATTAACAACATCCAATATCCATGATCAGGAAACTTTGATCATCTTGTTAATCAACAAGCTAGTCTATAAGAGAGGCATGACTAGGAACCCTTTTTGTTTATTAAACACACATGTATTGATGTTTCCTATCAATACAATTCTAGCAGGTAAAATAAACATTTATCATAAACATGGAATAAGATAATAACCACTTTATTATTGCCTCTCGGGCATATTCCCTTCAGTCTCCCACTTGCACTAGAGTCAATAATCTAGTTTGAAAAACTTTGCGTATTGAACACCTATGGCTTTCAGGTGTCGCATATACGCAATTGCTAGTGGTTAACATAATCTTCGGATCTGACAGTTTTAGGTCCATGTGTATTTGCATGTCTTTGCGTCTCCACGCATCACTCATTCTCAAATGAGATGGCATTGTATAAATTTGGTCCTTTGGTGAGACCTTTAGTTCGTTCGGCTCAAAATATGTTGATATTATTGTCACACAATATATCTTCATAGTATTAGCCCACTTTGAACCACACCTAGTTTGATAACAAACTACTTAACACAAATGCCCTCCTTTGCTGCTACTATAGCAGTTATATACTTAGCCTTTTTGTTGTAGTATCCGTCACAATGTCTCAACTTTGGAACTCATCCAAATCCATCATGGAACATCCTTTCCATTACATTGTGCTACCCATAGTCTAAATTGAGATAAATTTAATTTGTATCTTGTGACAAAACTAGTATCAATGTAACACTTTACAATGAACTACCTTTAACTATTTGTCACTTATACATTATATATTCTTAGTTCTTTCAAAGCTCATAAGAATATCTTTACTATTATCCAATGATCATCTTATGAATCATTCTGGTATATGCTCATAACATTTAGAGCATAGGACATTCTGGATACATATCATGGTATAATCGATCAAAATCTTCATGTGATTTTACTCACCAAGTGTTGAAACACTTGAATCTTCATACAATTCTTTCCATGCAACAAGAACCTTTCTTGTTGTTTCCATATTGAACCCTTTCAATATCTCATATATGTATGTCTGGCACAACCATATTTGCGCCTTAATCTATCCATATAGATATTGATGCCAAATATTCCGGGTTTGCCCAAGTCTTTCATCGAAATCTTATTTTAATGAAATTCTTAACTTGTGTCAATACAAGATACATCATTTCCAATCAACAATATGTCCTCTACATAATGTATTAGAAATATGTCCCAGCGCTCCCACTTAATTTCTTGCAAATGCAAGCATCTTCATCATTTCCGATGAATTTAAACTCTTTTAACAGTTTCATCATGGTGAAGATTCCAACTCCGCTATGCTTACTTCAACTATTGAAGTTTACATGCCCTTTTAGCACCCTTTGAATTAACAAAACCCTTCGGACCATGTCATGTACATGTCCTAGGTTACCGTTCTTTTAGAAGAACCTTGTTTTGTTTATTCAACTACCATATACCAAATTATATGTAGTGGTTGCTACATTAATCCATCAAGACTATATATCGCTATGAAAGAACAAATCTTGTCATAGTCAACTCCTTGAACATTGTCGTAAACTTCTTTCTGACATGTCGACTATTTCATAGATGTTAAACATCCATGTCTTATTTCTTTATAAATCCAAACACGACCGATAGGCTTCACGCCTTTCCGGAGGGTCTTCCAAGTTCAGAAACTTGATTTCTCGTGTATGGATACTATCACGGATTCTATGACTTCTAGTCATTTTATGGAGTCAGGGCCCATCATCGCTTCTTTGCATGTATTCGGTTCATCATTGTCAAAACAATAAGGACTTGCTTATCAAATCTTACTATTTGATTCTTACTGACCCACACGGTTCTATAGGAACTCTAATCTCTGAGATCACACCTTTTGTAATCACGAGAGCCATGAGCATTGTGGCCGCCACCGGGACACTTTCCGGCGCTGCGCTACTTAGCACATATAGCTAAGGTTCAACAACCTTATCAAAGTTCTATTGTCCTCCCACTTGACTTTTCACGAAAAATTCCTTCTCAAGAAACTTGACGTTCCGAGTAACAAACTCTTTTGTTCTCGGTGTTATGGAGAAATTCCCTACAAATTCTTTGGGATAACCTACAAAGACGTGCTTATCCGACTTTGTTTGTAAACATTTTACTTATGCATAACATACCAAAATTTAAGAAAAGACAATTCGGGTTTATCCCAAACCATAACTCATATGGTGTCATTTCAATGGATCACGATGGTGCTCTTTTTAGTGTACAAGCGGTAGTCTCTAAAGCTTCAATCCTTAAAACATAATGGCAGTTTTATAAATGACACCCTTGATCTTACCATCTCAAACATGGTTTGATTTCATCTCTCGAATATGCCATACTCCTATGGTTTATCGGGAAACATAAATCATGGAACAATTCCTCAAGTCTTAGGTGTTTTTGCTAAACATGTAACTCAAATATCTTCCTTTATGATCGAATCATAAACTCTTTATTTTCTTGTTACAATGATTTTCCACTTCATCTTGAAAGTCTTTGAACAATTTTCAAATGTTTCATACTTCTTCCTTATTAAGTAAATATACAGATATATTCACTCAAATTTCCGAAGAAAGCATATGAAGCAAAAAGATCCATCGCATATGGCTACACATAATGGACTATGCACATCAGCATGCACAATTTCCAATAATCTAGTCATCCGTTCCTCTCTGGCCTATGGACGGAGTTTCAATTATCTTGAGGAAAGTCTCACATGCGTCAATTGATCAAAATCAAAGACTCCAAAAATCCATCAACATGGAGTTTCTTCATGTTTTCTTTCCAATATAATTTAAACAGCGATGTCACTTTATAAGTGATCTTTCAATCATTTGTCTTGCGACATTTTAGCAATAGTGTTTATGGATGTGATTTCTCCCACTAGACTTATAAAAGTTCATCCATCCTTTATGGAATACGGTAATTATTTGAACAACCATTGTTCTCGTAATACCGGAACAAAATAACAATTATTAAAACAAATCTTGAAGGCTAGGTTTGACGACAACGAAAAAGCACAATAACACTTTATTTGTTTTCGATGATCATCATCACTTATTCTCTTGCTAGTTGCTTAGGCCATTGCAGTTCATGAATTGCGTTGTCCTGTATGACACTTCATACCAACCAATTCGGTATCCAATACCTAAGAACCACATTGTTTAATAAGCAAGGAATACAACCATAACATGTATATCTTCTATATACCCAAGTTGGACATCTCCAACCTTTTATTTTCTGCCAAATATTTTATAGATTCTCTTTCAGCAATTCCTTTTCTTTTAAAAGAATCTATCAACATCAATAGTGGTGTCATCAACATGACACATGGTACAAAGCTTGTATATAGTCAAATACCAATACCTTTGGACTTGCACTTTGAAGTGGATCACCATCATCAAATGTTTGGCATTCTTTCAAAAAATCCATTCTTTAGTAATCTATTAGTGTAGTAAACATTTTACTTACATCTTCTATTCATCCTTATCATGACAACTTTCATGATCAAGCTACTATAGCCTATAAGGAAGAATCGCGAGTATAATATCAGTTCCCAAAACCTTTTTGGTAAATTCGGATGCCTAGCATCTCCAACCTTCACAAATTCTCATACAATATGAGAACATGTATTTTGCTAAATTATACTCTATCATAATGCAACCAAAAACATTGTTTCAGATATCACAATATCTTTCACACATGATGGTTTCTGAAACAATTTTCAGCTCCAATATAATCTTGATATTAAAACAACTTTTGAATATCAATAATCATGGAGGCAAACATGATACTTTAGATACTAACATTGGAATTCTTACTCTTGATTTAATACTACTTATTAAACTTCATGGAGTAAATAGAGTTTGCTGAAAGTTTGCAATAGGACTTATAAACTTTAAATTGACATTCAAAACAATACGATACCAGTTCGTAAAGTAAATATCCAGAATTCTATAGTTCTATTATCTCAAACAAAAACTAAGCATAAGGTAGAAAACGAATGCCAATGACTACAACAAACTATGCAAATTCACTTTGATTTAATTTATGACAATTTTGGTTCGACTAATCCAAATTAGAAATGAACTCCCACTCAAAAACGACATCCCTCGTGTCTTTTTGGTGATTACATGAACCAAATCCACTACACCAAGTCCGATAATCACGTGAGTCAGTGTAGCTTCAAAGGCGGAAGTAGCAACTCCTTCCAGACGCAAGGCCACCGGGAACATGTATCTCGCTAATCCGAGACCATGGGGGAATATCTAGAGGGGGAGAGAGATCCTTCACGAGGAGGTGTGGTTTGTGAGAGGGGAGAGGGGGGCTTTATATAGGAGGGAGGGAGACCCCTCCCCTCCCATAGCCGGCGCATGAGGGGGGACTCCTCCCCTCCTTCATTCATGTGGTGAACCTCCACTCACATAAACATGGCCTCCACCCAAAATCCCACTCACATGTATTTAATTTCCACCAAATTAAATGCAACTCTCAAATAATAAAACTCTTTTATTTATTTTATTCAGAATTTTGTTAATTAATTTAATTAACAAACATTCACATAAAACCCCTTGCAACATTTCAATATCACATGCAGAACCACTTTCTGCAATTTCACCCGAAACATTTCCTGCGCTTTGCAAACCTTTTGTCTGGAACATATGTGCTCCTAAATGGTGTCCAGCAACCCTTAAGTGTGTCACCCTACAGTTCGCGAATAATGCAGACATGATTGAGACTCCTCTCAGATCAATAATCAGAAGCGGGACCTGGAGATCCATACTGACTCCTGCATATTCAATGATGACTTCTGTGATCGTGAGAACCTTTAACGTCAGCAATTTAATCCCTTTGTCTCATGATATAATACATGTCCGAGATTCGATCATCGGTATCCAAATACCTAGTTTGATCTCGTTACCGACATGCACTCTTTTCTCGTTCCCGTGATATAACATTCTAGTGATCACATCACTTGCTTGCAAGCTATCTTAATGTGATATCACCGAGAGAGCCTAGAGTATATCTATCCGTCATCGGGATTGACAAATTCCACTCTTGATCCATGAGCCTCAACATAACATTCCTAATATCATATTAAGAGATAATATTCCTATTTAACCAAGTCTTAGTTTCCATTGATCATCAATATTGAGTAACCAATTCCTAACCTAGAACTTATTGACCTATTATATTAACCTTCCAAAGACTTAAGTAAATTAATAAGAAGAAGGAACTAGATATGGTAGAGTGTGCCATCATCAATGTAATGTGATCCTTAGTGGAGATCAAACCATCTGATGTTGGAGGAGTTAACTCACTCATGAGTTAACTAGAAGGAGTACCTAAACCCAAGAATTAAGCTAGTGATCATGAAGCTATGAGAAACCTAGTAGTATTAGAGTATCAAATAATAATCGGCCCCTCCTTTCTGCCTCTAGTCATTGTCGATCGCCGCTGATTTCAAGCTCGCCTCTCCTCCCCGACACCTATTCGAGCTCCCTGGTGAGTCACTGGTTCCCCCGGTACCTCCCACATCGTTTCTTGTGCCCTAACTCGCCCGGCCACCGTGGAACTTCGATCAACGCCGTGGTTGCTCGCCGTGGGGGTGGTTCCGATGACCTAAGCCCGACACCTATTCGAGCAACGCCGCCTCTCTCTAACTAACCCAAGCCCAAGCCCACGCGCGCCATAAATCGACGGATTCAATTTCGATTGAGAGCAGCCTCCATTGATGACGTCACCATGACGTCATGGTGATGTCATAAATATATTAATTTTCTTTTCTTTTTAATAATCATTTTTGTAACAAATAAATTCCTGGATATTACGTGGCATAAGCCCCCACCAGTCAGTGACTTAGGGTTGAATAGACTCGGTATAAAAAGTATGAACCACGTGTACTGTGTCATGCTGACGTCAGCAGTGATGCAGTAAATCATTTATTAGTTTATTTAAATAAATCTAGATAATGAATAAATCTTGTTAAATCAATATCTTTTGTTTTATAATTCAGAAAAATTTATATTATATATCAAAATGTTCAGAAAAATAAAATCTATAATATAAACCTATTTTTAGAATTTATTATCCAACTTAAATAAAAATAATAATTATTATTAGTAGTAATTAGCCTATTAGGGATATATCTTAAATAAATATATTCTATTATTTAAAATTCATAAAAATAAGTATAATAAATCAAAATTCTTAGAAAAATAAAATATACATTTATAACTTTTTGTGATACTTAACTAAGTATTTATTATTTATTTAGTATTTATAAAGTGATCAAACTTATAAAAATCATATCTTGTTAATTAAAAAATCATAAAAATAGTGATAATATACCAAAATGATCACAAAAATAAAGACTACACATTAAAAATATCCTCTTGTACATTTGAAATCAAATAAAGGTAAAAGTTTAATAAGTCTTGATTAAAACTTTTTTCTAATATCTTAATGGATTAAAAATACAAAAGTCTTTACTTTACCTTTAACATTAATTATTCAAAGTCTAAAAGTGAATAATAAGTTCCATTGATATTTAAGTGAAGTTAACATAGGTCTAATTATTTTAAGATGTATATATTAAAACTACCATTTAAAATTAAGTGTATCTTAATTTTCCTAAAAAGGTTTTATCAATTATAAAATAAACTAAAATAGTGTATTGATTGTCACATTGCTTCTATTCACTTATAAAATCATCAAACTCATATTTGTTAATTCATGTACTAGTTTGGAAAACTACTTAAAGATTTAAACCAAGTTTTTAAGTAATTAAAGTAAGGCATTTTCCATGTTTATAAAATATAAGCATTACTTCTAAAATAGGTAAGTGATCCTATTCACTTATAAAATTATGAAGACACCACTTCTATAAAGGCAATAATACTTTACTCCACCTTACTATGAAACATTAAGCAGTGAGCCACATATAATATAATACATATTCAAAATATCTAAGTATCCACTCCAAGTGGAATAACTATTCAAATATGGTAATTGTTTTCTTCTTTAATATTCATAACTAATCAAAAAATCTTAAAATGTTAGTTTAAGTTTAACTTCTTTTACTTGGTAAATAATGTTGGAAATATGCCCTATTGTCAAATAGTAGTAACGACTATTATCATATTTCATATAGTTTATGATTAAGTTTTATATCATGCTTTAACTGTATTGAGTGGAAACATCAATACACGTGTGATATGCAAACAACCAGAGATTCCTAGTGAAACTCTAGTCACTAGTTCATTGGTCAACAGATGATCATGTTTCCTGATCATGTGGCATTTATGCCAGTTGGAAATAGAGTCATCTCATTCTGAGAATGAGATGATGAATCAATACCCAATCTAAACATCGTGACCAGATCATGTCACAAAGTTCAAGTTACGATGATTAGAAATGGATCCTCATAGACTATTCCTTAGACCGTGAGGCTATATCAATCACTGTCTCTCGAGAGTGCTTAGATAGCATCAAACGCCATCTGGTAATACGGTGGTTATAAAGGTGTGTTCAGGTACTTGGAGGAAACCGTAGAGGCAATATATGTCAAGAGCGAGACTTGTCCGTCCATGTGATGGGGAGATACTCAAGGGCCCACTCCAAGAAGTTATATCCAATAGCTGCACAGCGTGTGATTAGATCACAGGGATATCACTTGTCGGAACGAGTCAAGTAGCGTTGTATAGTAACGAGATTGAACACAACATGATGATGTCATTAATTAGATCTCGGGGAATGCAAAGTATCGAGAGACAAAGGGAATAAGACATGACTGTCCCGGTTCAAACGACGAAAGATCTTCATGGAACGCACAGGGGTCACATGGCCATCTAGGTCCCTCTATCGATCATTGGTGTTGGAGTGTCCCGACCATGTCTGGAGTGGTCCCGAACCGTGGGGTATCACGCTTAAGGGCTTGATGATGCTTAGAGAGTGTTTATAGGAGTGGTAGAATCACCGAAGAAAAGAAGGGAGAAAACCGGAAGGGTTTCGGTAAGCCCAGAGGATGTCCGGAGTGGAGGTGGAAGGTGTTCCATAGCCACGGAGATTAGATAATGTGTGAATAAATTTTAAATGTTGATTTAATCATTTATTCATATTTATTTAATAAAGAGAAAAATCAATTTAATGGTCAAAGGCTTAATGGGCCAATTTTCGGAGGGAGAGGCCCATTAGGGGAAAGGAGAGAGGGAGAGGGGCCAAAGGGGGAGGCCGGCTGGGCCTAGCCCCTCCCCCCCCTCCCCGCGCGGGGCCCACTAGGGTGGCCGGTGGCCACCCCTCCCCCTCCTCTCCTTTAGTCCCACCCCGGGACTTTGAGGGAGGTAGTACCTCCCCTCCCCCTATATATAGTGGGGTATTTGGCCTAGAAAGATACACAAATAATGAATAAAGGTCTCCCCACTTTTGAGAGAACCTATAATTGATATTTTCTCTCTCCCCCTCTCTCTCTCTCGTGACCGTGGTCCCAAGTCTGGACTGCGCGACCGAGAGACATCTTCACCGCGGAGCGCCGTCGCGCTGCGGGATTCGGATCTGGGAGCTCTACTTCCGCAAATGCTGCTGGATCGGGGAAGCGGGAGTCATCGTCAGGCACCGGACGTGTGTAACTCCCCGCGAGGTGTCGCACTTGAGGCACTCAATTTGTTGGAGCCAGAAGGAGTGCAAGGACTTCATCACGACCTTGAGGTCGGCTTCGACTCGTCTACATCAACCACGTTCTCCTGACCGTTGACAACGCTTTTCGATCTTCAAGGGTAAGTTCGCGAAAAGCCCCTCCTATTACTGTATTACTAATAGATAGGTCCTGGCAGCTTCAGGGGTTCAGGAGCGTAGGGTAAACTTTTATTGTTTTCATACGTGGAACCCCTACAGTGGTATCAGAGCTAGATCTATGCATCGTAATGCTAGTACGGGTAGAACACACGAGATGTAGCGTGTGGGTGTTGATATTTTAGTTGTTACCCTCCCACGTGTACTTTTGCATACCGTAGTAATGCTTGATGAAGCGGCCCCCAACCGACTTTACGTGTTCATTCGCGGGACTGGTCCACGCTTGACATACGGCTTGTACCGTATAAAATGGTTTAGGGGGGTGTCTGTCTCTCTCACATTAGTTGGTATGCCATTTGCAACGGATGGGACCCGAAAGGGGTGTAGTATAGACAACTACTTGATCAGCGTTGTGCTGAAAGTTCGTAGGTAAGAACAGTTCTTGTGCGAAAGCCCATTCAGCCACGTAAAACATGCAAAGATAAAGTAGAGGCGCCTAACTTTGTTTTGCGGGGGCGTTGCTTTGTGATATGGTTGTGGCAAAGGTAAAGTGATTACCTTTTGTTACGTAGTAGTAGATAGTCACAGAGGTGACAAACTACCACGCCGGAATGACACCGGTACCCTGGTGTCTACGGTGCCGGAACCCTGGCGCCAGAACCCGGTGACGGCGGATGGAGATCACGACGTGAAGGACCATATCACATAGCATTTATATTCAATGTTATTGTTTGTATATCTTATTGTGTGCTAGTATTAGATACTCCACGGTAGCCTAATAAGATGATCCCTGTTAAAATTACCAACAATTGTGTTCCCCCTTAGTGTGCACCACCAAGAAAGTTCTTCGGTATGAGGTGATCCAGGGTTACAGGCCTGGGTGTCAGACATATCTATGTTTGCATACAGTGGGTGTAAGCCATGTTGCACAGCGAATACACTAAGGTTGAGTTGGCGAGCCTAGCACGCCAGAGAAGTGCGGCCTCAGAACACGGATGGTCGAAAGATTGAGCACAAGTCGCATGAATGATGTGACCGACGTTTAGCGTCCACCCTTGAACCCACATTGATGGCCGTGACGATCGGGGGAGATGTGGCTGATAGGGGTCGTGTTATCACTAGGAACCCTTTTGGGGATAGGTGTTTCTGAGTGGAGTTATTATAAACTCAATTAATTATAAACTTAGTCTAAATTCCTTTTGCAATTATAAATGTAGATGGGACCTTTCGTGTTGATGATTGAATGGTTAGAAGGAGAGAATCTCAGATTAGATGGATCGAACTTCTCCATATGGATTGCCAGTCTCCATGTTCTCCTTAGCGAGAACGACGTGGTCGACTACATACTCGACGGGATGGATTCGGATCAGCCCACTAACATTGAGACCCTAGAGGAGCAGAAAACCGCTATCTCCGTCGTGAGATGGCCTCCTATATTTCAGTTGTGATGTGTTTCGGAATGGTGGACGAACTGTGGCCTTTTGTGGGTGATGTCAACCCTCGTTCAGTAATGCTACAGCTTAGTACACATTTCGTGGAGCAGACACGCATTTGGGAGCATGAGCTGATGGGAGACTTCCTCTCCATTAAGATGGAGGAGAACTCATTACTGGAGGACCACTTGGAGCGCATGCATGATGTGTACATGAGGCCTGCATACTTCCTGGACGTCTAGATAACGGGCTCTTCTGCAAACGCCGATGTACTCCGGTCGCTGCCACCAAGCTACCAAGCACAAGTCAGGACTTGCATTATGAGGGGCGACATGGAATCAATGGAGTTCTACCGGTTCACGACACATCTCAGGAATGTGTTGGTTGAACCAGATGTCGCTCAGGTCATCAATGACAAAGGTATATATTTTATATACAGTTTTATAAATGTTATAATCTTGCAAACACATTTGTAGTGTTAAGTATATCTGATACTTGTTCTGTTTTGCTGAATACAGGTCCTTCAGCATGAGAGGTGCTTGCTGGAGAGGAGGTGACGTTGCGTGTTGATGGCAAGCATGATGATGATGGCCGACGACACTCTCTCTCGACATTTATCATTTAGTTTGTGTTTTAGGATGATTATTATAATCAAGAGATTGTGAACTTCTTTAGTGTGTCTCACACTTCGTGAGACGGTTATTCATATGAGTTTATAACAAACAGTTGTTCCACTTTTATGAATGATTTCTATTCTTGTTCATATCTTGTTTGATTATGTGTGAATTGTCCTTGTTGTTTGAAACTAATTGATAATGCATGGACAGTTGTAAAACATTAAAATGCCTTGTTTAAAATACCCAACTTAATGATATGTTCATTAATGAATGAAAAACCATTGTTTAAATTCAAAATTATGTGAGACATTCGATTTGTTGTCACATATAAATCATGCTTAGTTCGGCAAATTAACTTGAACAGCGTGTATTACCTGAATACAAAGTGTTTAAAGAATTGTTAAAAGTAAATACATATTCGATGTATTATGTTTTAACGAAAATGGTAATTATTATTATGTGATTGTTTAAATGTGTAAAGTAGCTTACCAAAGGAAACATGAATATGAAACTATTTGATTTGATCAAAGTGTTTCATCAATAAAAGGGTATAAATATAAAAGAGAATCTAATTTCTATGATTTGATCAATAGTAATGAAATTCAAATTTATAAGAATGGCATAAAAGAAATTGTGGAATGCAAAGCGTTTTGAAACGTCAAAATGCAAAGCATCACAATGTGATATTAGATATCAAAGGGGTTGAATAGAAGGCACCAAATAAATCGGTGTAGTATAGATGTAGAGACCATTAGTTAGAAATAGTTAGCACTCAATTAGAATTTGTAGTGAACCATTTGAATTCATGAAAGTTTTAGGATTATTCGATATAACCAAAACAATAGAAAATAAGTCCTTGTAGCGTATTCATTGGAAACTTTGAATACAAAGTCCATAGCTGAAACCAAAAAGGAAGCAAAAATTGTATTGCTTGGATTTTGGTACATTTTTTAGAAAGCTCACTTTTAGTGATATTTCTCAATTATGAAGCACATGGAAGATAGTGAAAAACACGATGAGGATTCATATCCCAGCATCAGGATGTTGAGAAGCGCAACGGACAATGTTCCTGAACGATTCTCTTCACAAAAGGAAAGAATCAATGATTTTGATCATTGTGTTTTCCCCACTAGTGTTTTCACTACATGAAGTAGGATTCAAAATGAAATCCATATATTGTATGGAGACATTTGTGAATCATTTGTCATGATTCTTGGAATATGACATACCTACAAACTACAAAGGAAATAGTGATAAACTAAATTATGAGAAATCCTAGAAGAAAAATTCCCTTGAGATTAGAAAGCAATTCGTTGCTGAATCTCACAAGTAAAAGGAGTTACTTGGAATTTTTCCCAAATGACTGCAAAGCCATAGTGGAAAAGGGGGTGAATGACAAAAGAACAATTTTATCAAATAATGGATGAATTCAAATGAATTTGATTCATGTGTGCTAAATGTCTAGTGGATTTAAAACTAGTAAAGTACTAGTATCTCATAGTAAATCTCCAAGTTTGATATTTGATCAAAGGTTTTTGAAGTTATTCAAAATAGTAAGGAGATATGCAATTTGCATAAAATTGAGTGGGAGCTATAAAAGTCTTCTTAAAACAATATGTGATTGACATATTTTTGAGTGGGAGCAATATAAGTCTCAAATTCAAATATGTAGGAACATATTTTGAGTGGGAGCTCATAGGAGTAATTCTTAAGTATGTTAAGAATAAAAGCGCAAATAATTATAAATAATGATTTATAAGATGTAGAAGTTGATAATAGGTGTATTATAATATTATGTAGTATTCCTTAAGGGATTCTGAAAGGGGTTTCAGAATAGAAGTTAATTAAGGAACTGGTCCTTAATAACTCAAATTAGGAATAGTATTAAGTTTAACATCAATGGTTGATAGAAAGAAAAGGATGATCATCGTCCACTATGTTGAGACATAGGTTCTATCTTAGTAAACCATGATGATAACTTAGCATAATATGTGATCCAAATAAGGAACATTTAAAAGTGACTAGTTGAATTCCCGTGCTTCGCCACGGTCTCATACTGTTCTTTCCTTGTTGAACATATTAACATGTAAACATGATTTATGTAGGGGAACACACGGTGGCCACTTCTCATAAAATTCAGGTTGCTCCCGTCGCCTCACCACAGGCGGCTAGGGCGCCTCCGCCTCAGGCCCCGCCCCTTTCCCCTCCCCCCCCCTCGCCGCCACTAGCGGGAGCTACCAGGCAAAGCCCGGGTGGTGCTGGCGGCGGCGGTCTCCCCTTCCCCCACGCGCTTGGCTGGCCCGGCGGGGTGGGGCCCGCCCTTGCGGTAGTGAGGCGCGTCGGCACCGGCTCGGGCTGGTGCTACTCTGGCTATTGGGGGTCGAGCGGGTGGTGGTCGCAGTATCGCATGCGGTGCTCCCTACCATCGGCGGTCATGTACGGGCCGCCTGGGGCTGCCTCGGGTTCGGCCATTCTGGGCCCGGAGCCCCGAAGTGGTTCCGTCGTGGTCGCTTCGGGGTGGGAGGGAGGTCGCTTGGGTGGCGTCCTCACCGCCAGGGCTGTAGGGATCCAGGTGGTGGCGGCGGCCAGATCTGGCTTGCGGTCCACTGTTTCCTTTATCAGATTTTGGTAGTCCCCTCTGTTTTGGGCATCATTGTGGGTGATGTCCTCGTTGGCTCGCCAGGAGTTGTTCCCGGGGTCGGCGCATGCTTGCCGGGGTAGGCAGCATGTAATCCCTCCAACCCTCGGGGGCGCGCTCGGGCAGGTGTGGTTGTGCTGGTAGTGGTGCGGTTGTCGTGGTGTCGCCGATCTAGGGTCGTTGGTGCATTTGGATCTAGGTCTGGCCGGGCCTGGCTAGCCAGGTTTTGTGCTTAGCCTGCACGTGAATTTATTAGGGCTAGATCATAGTGTGTCTTGGGTCGGTGGTGTGGTAGTGATTTCTTCTAGGTCCGCTATGTGTCCTCGCGACAACATCCGGATTTTGTTTGGGATGGATTTCTAGTCCCGGAGCCCCGGAGTGGTTCCGTCGTGGTCGCTTCGGGGTGGGAGGGAGGTCGCTTGGGGTGGCGTCCTCACTGCCGGGGCTATATGGATCCAGGTGGTTGCGGCGGCTAGATCTGGCTTGCGGTCCTAGATCTTGGCCTGGCAGGCCCGGTCGTCTCCACTGTTTCCTTTATCAGATTTTGGTAGGCCCCTCTGTTTTGGGCATCATTGTGGGTGAGGTCCTCGTTGGCTCGCCGGGAGTGGTTCCCGGGGTCAGCGCATGTAATCCCTCCAACGCTCGGGGGCGTGCTCGGGCAGGTGTGGTCGTGCTGGTAGTGGTGCGGTTCTCGTGGTGCCGCCGATCTAGGGTCGTTGGTGGCATTTGGATCCAGGTCCGGCCGGGCCTGGCTAGCCAGGTTTTGTGTTTAGCCTGCACGTGAATTTATTAGGGATAGATCATAGTGTGTCTTGGGTCGGTGGTGCGGTAGTGATTTCTTCTAGGTCCGCTATGCGTCCTCGCGACAACATCCGGATTTAGTTTGGGATGGATTTCAGCGAAAGTTGCGCATGGCTTTGGCTAGTGCTGGTGACGGCATCACCTCTGGGTGTCGTTCCCTTGTTGAAGGCGTCCCGATGATGATCCCCTGGTGCAATTGATGGACTTCGTCCCGCCCCCTAAGTTGTTCCTCTTGGGGGCTCGCTTTGCGCAAGCCTCTCTGATAGTGTCCTGGGGATCACCCTGTGACCTCTCGCTAGTCACAGCCCTCTCATAACGTCCACCTGGTTGCATTTGCATGTTTATGCTGCGGTAGCTGATGCCTTCTCTAGCGCCTTGGGGGGATTTTCTAGGGTGGCGTCTGGCCTTAGCTGTTACCGGTGTGCATATCCCAATGCCAGGGGTAGATGTTGTGTTTTGGTCTGGACATAGCCCGAGCTCCAGGGGTGGTGGTTTTGGGTCTGGGTGAAAACTTTGCACGACCTCAGTCCCTGCCGACTACGATGACGCGTTCTTGCGCCATTCACCTTCTTGGAGGCGTCACCGCAAGACCCCACCACCTTTGGCTCCTCAAGTTCTGCTAGGTTACTGACCCGTCGTCGAGTCCCCCTTGGGCTACAGTCTTGGCGCAGTGGAGGCTTGTTGGTGTGGACCTAGTCGTGATTACTCCGGTGCAACAAAAGACAAGGCTCCCTCATCTTGGATCAAGCTAGCGTTCTGGTTTGACGTTTTCTGTGTTGTTTTGTTGTGTTTGTGGTGGGCGCTTTGGACACGTGTGTGTTGTAACTCGTGGTGTAACTCCTAGCCGGTTGTTATTTTCGTTAATTCAAAACCGGGTTCATTCGAGCCTTTCGTCTAATTTATGTAAAAATTCAAGTGTATAGAAAACATGATTTTATTTGTACCAAAAAATACGGAGGGACTAATGCCTCTCAGGAACATATGCTCCTGCAGTAAAACGTAATTCCCCTAAAATAATTATAATCCTAAACATGATTTATATTATTTATGCATGTGCAATATCTATGTTCGTTTCCTGTATGCAAATTCCAAGGGTACATCTTGTTTTTATGCTCCTAGGTGCACCTTCAAGTTACCATGAATATCTTTCCTATTTTGTGAGTACATCAGCAATGTTTCAAGAAGTTGTAGCTTGAGGGGCGGATGATTCATCCGAGCCTGATATGCTCTGGTTCGCGTGTAACTTGGGCAGTGAAATAATATATTAAGTCAACATTGTGATTGCAATTTCAATTCTAAGTACCATGGCAAAAAAGTTTGCTACTCTATATCTGTAGTACTCGTCAAGGTCTTGCAGCCTGGTAAGCATGGAACACAAAGGGACTGGTTCTAGCTAATTTTGACGAAAAGGGTTCTACTTGACTTGACGGTGAGCAGGAGGCTCGCCTAGGTGCCTCGCCGCGTGACCACTTCTGAGAGTGCAGGCCGCACCCTCTTGTGGTTCTCCGTCTTCCCCGATACTCACACGCGCATGAAGAAGAGCACCAGACTTTGTTATATAGATCTCTCTCCTCTGGTCGTCCTCTGGTCGGCTAAGGAGCCACGGCGGCGCAGGCGTTACCTGGGGCAGCGAGGGGCGGTTGGCGTTGGAAAATCGGATGCAACGGCGCAAACCCGGGCCAGCTCGAACCACGGGGAGCCATGGCGTCAGGCCAACATGTGAAGCGATAGTAACCTGGCCTGCCGATGCTGCCGGAAGTCAAGGCGGCAGGCAAACCTAGTGACGATAGGAACCTGGCGTGCATGGACGGGAGCGATGGCGGCGAGAGTATTTTCACCGTCGCATCCGAAAATATTGACCAGAGTGGGATTTGAACCCACGCCCGGGTTGAGAGGAATCGAGAGGAATCACAGAACGTTGAGCTAAGTTTGTTCGCAGTGTCTAATAGAGAACAATAGACATGTTTTCCAAATCCATAAAGGATAACATATCTTAAAACATAACGGGTTATGTTATAAGGGGATATGTTGGAAACTCCTGTAAATACCGATTAAAGTCAAATAGGAAGCGAGCTGAACAAAAACATCGAATGTTGCACAGAGTGCACTAGTGTTTCGATGAATACATTCATAATAATAGATAAGGGTACCATCTAAAGTGTTGTATAATATTATGGCGGGGCTAGTTCGCTTTTAATGAAGAATGATGTGTCCCAGGGCATAGTGCCCATGAGAGAGCCTTCGAGGTTGATCTAACATCACTGTAGGCTCCTGGAATCAGGCCTTGTTCTGCTGCCATAACGACAATGCATTCACACAGATGCTATCATGTGATGATAAAGTATTAATATCAATCAAGATGACATTAGTAAGTTGCAAAGGATTTGGAACTGTAAAGTACAGACCCAAGACTCAACCTCTTCCATGAGCAAACATGTTCAGGATAATGGATATATGGTGCCAATGATTGAGAACAAATGCAGCTAGTGTATTTGTACTCTAGTGTAAGTGGGAGACTGTTGGAAATATGCCCTAGAGTCAAATAGTAGTAAGGACTATTATCATATTTCATATAGTTTATGATTAAGTTTTATATCATGCTATAACTGTATTGAGTGGAAACATCAATACACGTGTGATATGCAAACAACCAGAGGTTCCCAGTGAAACTCTAGTCACTGGTTCGTTGGTCAACAGATGATCATGTTTCCTGATCATGTGGCATTTATGCCAGTTGGAAATGGAGTCATCTCATTCTGAGAATGAGATGATGAATCAATACCCAATCTAAACATCGTGACCCGATCATGTCACGAAGTTCAAGTTACGATGATTAGAAATGGATCCTCATAGACTATTCCTTAGACCGTGAGGCTATATCAATCACTGTCTCCCGAGAGTGCTTAGATAGCATCAAACACCATCTGGTAATACGGTGGTTATAAAGGTGTGTTCAGGTATTTGGAGGAAACCGTAGAGGCAAGATATGTCAAGAGCGGGATTTGTCCGTCCATGTGACGGGGAGATACTCAAGGGCCCACTCGGAGAAGTTATATTCAATAGTTGCTCAACGTGTGATTTGATCACAGGGATATCACTTGTCGGAACGAGTCAAGTAGCGTTGTACAGTAACGAGATTGAACACGACATGATGATGTCATTGATCCGATCTCGGGCAATGCAAAGTATCGAGAAACAAAGGGAATAAGACACGACTGTCCCGGTTCAAACAACGAAAGATCTTCGTGGAACGCACAGGGGTCACATGGCCATCCAGGTCCCTCTATCGATCATTGGTGCGGGAGTGTCCCGACCATGTCTGGAGTGTTCCTGAACCATGGGGTATCATGCTTAAGGGCTTGATGATGCTTAGAGAGTGTTTATAGGATCGGTAGAATCACCAAAGAAAAGAAGGGAGAAAACCGGAAGGGTTTCGGTAAGACCGGAGGATGTCCGGAGTGGAGGTGGAAGGCGTTCCATAGCCACGGAGATTAGATAATGTGTGAATAAATGTTAAATGTTGATTCAATCATTTATTCATATTTATTTAATAAAGAGAAAAATCAATTTAATGGTCAAAGGCTTAATGGGCCAATTTCCGGAGGGAGAGGCCCATTAGGGGAAAGGAGAGAGGGAGAGGGGCCAAAGGGGGAGGCAGGATGGGCCTAGCTCCCCCCCCCCCCCCCCGCGCGGGGCCCACTAGGGTGGCCTCCGGCCACCCCTCCCCCTCCTCTCCTTTAGTCCCACCCTGGGACTTTGAGGGAGGTAGTACCTCCCCTCCCCCTATATATAGTGGGGTATTTGGCCTAAAAAGATACACCAATAATCAATAAAGGTCTCCCCACTTTTGGGAGGACCTCTAATTGATATTTTCTCTCTCCCCCTCTCTCTCTCTCTCATGACCATGGTCCCGAGTCTGGATAGCGCGAGCGAGAGACATCTTCACCGCGGAGCGCCGTCGCGCTGCGGAATTCGGATCTGGAAGCTCTACTTCCACAACTGCTGCTGGATCGGGGAAGCGGGAGTCATCGTCAGGCACCGAACATGTGTAACTCCCCGCGAGGTGTCACACTTGAGGCACTCAAGTCGTTGGAGCCAGAAGGAGCGCAAGGACTTCATCACGACCTTGAGGTCGGCTTCGGCTCGTCTACATCAACCACGCTCTCCTGAGCGTTGACAACGCTTTTCGGTCTTCAAGGGTAAGTTCACGAAAAGCCCCTCATGTTACTGTATTACTAATAGATAGGTCCTGGCAGCTTCAGGGGTTCAAGGGCGTAGGGTAAAATTTTATTGTTTTCATACACGGAACCCCTACAAATAAATCTTTTCCTCAAAAGTATTCTTTTAAGAAACTTTAAAGGTAATCCTTAAACATTTTTATAAAGGCTCTAATTGATTAATAACCTTACTTAAGAAATCTTTTACTTACCATACCCCAATTGCATGCTTTAGTATTGTATGCTACTTTTTGTATTTACTCTATTGTTTCACACACTCTCACAAGCCTTAACGAGAAGCACAAATGTGAAGCTGATATAAAAGTGAAATACATTCTAAAGAAACCATCCCTAGTTTCCAAACCGTAGATTTGATACGATTATTTCAGGAATTCACGTTTATCAAACTGCATTACATTACTTAGGCATAATTGCATCCTTCTTCTTTAAACATTAGTCCTGACCGGACCAATGATGCTATTTCCAGATTTTGGATCTTCTAGTATCTTGAAGAACCATGAGTGCATAATCTTGCAATCACAAAAGGCAAGTTCACACTTGCTCATGTCCTTTGATTATTTTCTATCAAATGCTTATAACTCAAATGTTGTCATCACCTGCATTTCAAAAAGGTCAGAAAAGACTATTTTCATAATAATATGATTATGGATTATTTACCAAGAGGTAATAATCTACTGATACAGTTCCAGTGGTAAAGGAACATAATATCTAGGACTAAACAACCAATATCGCCAGTGATTCTACCACCGTATATTACGCGTTAACCATGAGATCTAGAATGGGACGGAGAAGTCAGCTAGATCTTCTTCCTTTCGCATGGATGGATGACCTTATCATGAAGCTACAGATTTCTCGTGGAGAATCCAACACATGGGTGGGAACCCTTATGTCCCCGCGATATTGGTATCTAGATTATCCGTGAGGGGCTGTTGGAGGTAGATCTGCCACTTTGGTGGGGGTTGCCAAGGACATGATCTGCTAACTGGAGTCTCCAAGGGGTTGCCAGGGTTATATTTGCCTATATGGGGGTTAACGGATATATTCCTGCTTGGGGAGTCCTGTCTTCATGCGGGGTCATGGAGAAGGGCAGTGATTGGCTTTGATCATCTATTGGGCCCCACATCAAGGAATTGTGGACGGGAAAGATCGCACGGTTGTGCAACAAGGATTTGGTCTCTCATGGGTAAAGCAACGCACCTCTGTAGAGTGTAAGAACTATGACATGTTACTCCCTGTTCCGGGAAGGAGCTACGAACGTGGCAGGAAAGGAACTCCATGAAAGTTCTGGTAAACCTATGAAGTCTAACAGACATAGTTTTTAGAATAAAAGGAACCTTTGAAGAAATGTTTGCGAACACCTGAATTGCCTACGACATTTGGTTTGTGGTTGTAAAGATAGTGCATCATACACTCCTTTTTAGTGAACTTGCTGAGTACGCCGTACTCAACCGTACCTTCTTAACCCTTGCTAGATTCTGAAGCCATTAAAGACAACGTCAACACCAACTTATGCTCAAGAAACCATCATTGATAGCTCAAGTTCTTCAATAAAGTCAATGAATTCAACATGTTCATCAACCAAAGTGAAGACGAAGTTATGATTAGATAGGAGTAGATACTCTAGCCATAAAACCTACTTATGTAGAGCATTGCCTTACTAGCAATTCCAAGCCAGATAGTTTAGATGATAGTCATTTTAGCTAGATAGCTCTGAGTAATTATTTCTGGTTCTTCTTTGGTAGAAGTTTCTTTCTCTCTCTTTAACCTAGAGTGTTCTCTGGATCTTTTGTAAAGAGTCAAGTTGTAATCTATAGTCATGTCTTGGACCTGGTGTGTTTCTGTTTTACCACTCTGAGGGATGTAATACTAGTGAACGGTGTTTCATTGGTGTTATGTCAACGACTATAGTGTACTACATGAAGTGGTATGCTGGGTCACCGCACCTGGTATCAGAGCATATGCTTTGACCTTAGGTTGGTAAACCTAGTAAATTGGTAGAACCTATAGGAAGGATGTTAGCAACAATAAAGAGTTCTCTAGAAATAAACTCAATCAAAGATCCAACTGATCCCCAAACCTGTATTGAAAATATGCAGTCACGAATAATCGCGCTAAAGTAATAGGAATTAGGCCTAAGGCGATTCCCCGGAACGGGCTGAGCTACTGCCCGAAATAGAAGAGGACGACTAGAGTGGAGGAGCAATCCAAACAATTGGCGAGGGAGTCTAATTATTTTTCCATTCTTGATTGCTTCAATTGCACTTTCTTCATTTACGGGTTGCTTGATGGATATTCAATTGGGAATAATCTTCTCATGTTTCTAGTGCGATGATTCTTTATTATGATGCAATTTTAAATAAGTACCAGGAGTTTTAACTCAATATGACTGATGATAATTTCTTATCTGCAGTACAAGAATGGCACCTAGGTATCCACCTCGGAATGTTCAAGTATTGAACAAGACCTTAGATGATTATAAAGATGACTGGATAATCACTCTAAGACAACTTCTATGGAGTCTGGATTGTGAGTCTCGACTTTTGGTCAAGGTTTACAGTTTCTATGACGGGCGGATATTGCCCAAGTATCGTATCTTGATCATGTTACCCAAGAAGTTGGGAGTGCATGGAGAAATGCCATCGGGAGAAGCAAGATGTATGGCAACAGCCTATCAGATTGCAATAGTAGCAGCCATAACCAGGATAAGGGAACCGAATTCCAAGGCACTAGTAGGGATTACCTATACTGATATACCTCACGAAACTCTTAGTACTGATCCGGAGTTAGATCATTCTGCTCTGGTAAGGACTAAACCTGCTCTGGCAGTAGAGTATACGGATCGTTACAAGTCTTTACTGAACACATTCCATAACACTCATCAAATGCTAGTTTAAGAGTTGGACACTGTTATTGAGGATTTTACTGATCCTGCAAAGGAAATGCACGTAAAAAGAAGTTAGCTAAACAAGCAAAGCACCTGAAACCAGTCTTTTTAGGGGAGGTGTTTGAAGAAACGGAGTTAATGACCCACACTCTAAAGTCTATGCCTATTGTCCAGTTGAACCTTAGCAACCAGTAGACCCGTGGACCAAATAAGAGGAGGAACAGAAAATTTGGAATGCACCCAACCCCAATAATGCCGTTAGAGGCAATACTAGATGGGAAGACCGGTCTTATTATGAAATCATGAGAAAATCTATACCTTGTGGATCTGGTAATGGAGTAGAAACCAGTTACAATCCTATAGAATCTTATGGACCATATGGGGTAGTAACAATCCCATTGATCTAGAAGAGTGTCTTGGTAGTTACTATACCAATATGTGCGACTGGATTATGGAAAAGGCAAAGAATACCTCTTACTTTGAAGATGCGCTCAAGGGAAGAAAGAAGAATCCTGAAGAATATCATGAGTATGTTAGTCATTTTTCAATGGCTAATCTCAGTCTTGGTACTTCTACTCAAGATTACGCATCTACTGGATGTTCTTATGAACCAGAAGGCAGCCGTTGAACTTCGCGCAATCATGGACGAAAATCCCAGAAGCACTAAAGTGAGAGAGGAAAGTAAGAATAAGAAAGTGATCCATAAAGTAGAGTGCTTTAATAATGTTTATATTGGGTAATTCGTATTGTAGCATTTGAGAGGCTTGCTGAAATAAGTGAGAACATGCTCACATGGGCAAGAGAGCTCTTGTAATATAAGGAGGTAGTGTACATAGGGAGTGTCTTGCCGTGGTTGGGAGATGTAATATTTCGAAGACATATGTTTAATACATGGTATATGTTTGAGTATTACTTGGTTTTATTAGTTTTTCTTGATTGACTAGATCTATACATAAAGTTTGACTTGGTGTGCAAATGCATGTTGCATCATCAAGTTATTACTTGATGCTATAGACCTAGATAGTAAAGGGAATTCGTGTAAGGGAGTGACGAGTTTCGGAGATCAAGATAAAGACTTGCACAAAGAAGGAAGTCCAATCTAAGGAGTATAAACACTATTTTGAAGGATGAATCAATCCCAACTCACTATGAGCTAGCAATAAAAAGGAATACTAATTTAGACAAGGTGTGGAGCAACATGAAGGAATGAATTTTAGTTCACTCAAGATAGGTGATGTTGCTCAGAAGTTAATGAAGTAGTTGTCCCAAGATCATGGAAGTATCATGAATCAGTGCAAGAAAGAAGTCTTGGAACAACGGTGGTATTCAAGCTCTGACAACTCAGAGAGAATGCCAGTAAGAACTTGAAAACCCGTAGGGTAATCCATACACCTAGGAGGATCGGCAGCTGGTATCCTTGCGGTTTAGCTAGTTAGGTCATCATTGTATAAATTAAAGAGCATAAAACTTGGCCTAAGTTAAGAGATACATAAATAAGTATAAAAATTAAAGCGAACGGCTTTTGAGATGTTTCGTAAAATCAGGGTTATCAGTGAGAAATAATGTCTAAGAAGATAAAAGGAAGATAAGTAACGTTGGAAGATTCATTTCGGAGATCCACAATTGTGTGGGTGTATCGCAGATTCTTTCGTGAGACCTTGCAGAGATGAAGTATAAGCTAGACGGAGACCGATATCCTAACTATTGAGTTAATGGGTATTATACATACAGTTTAAAAGCCATTAGGAAACCCTAAGGGGGAGAGTAAACAATAAACAATGAAGTGTTGTTATCTGACTTTCTAAGTGAATGCTAGGAAAGATTTACTAAACGATGATAAGATTAAGCCTTGATCTCATAAGGTTATAAGAAGTCATCTGTATAAAAGTACTCTCAAGAGTATGTCTGGATGAAAGATCAAAGGAGATATAATAGATTAAACCTAGTGGACTAGTTCTTAAAGAAACAACTCATAAGTTGTCCTTAAGGGGGAATAAAGTACTCCAATATATACCAGTATAGAGTAATAGGAAAGCTTGATCGGAATGGGTTAATGTTGGGTCCACAGCATAGAAAACAAAAAATTTCCTACGATGAGAACTATACGCCAAGATCTATCTACTAGATACAGAGAAACGGGTGGACATACATCCATGGAGAACTTACCCTCGAAGACAACGAGTTTTGTTAACGAGTAGGAACTCGTGGTTGATGTAGTCGTACGCTTGCCGATCTCAAGATCGTGTGGAAGTCCGAGCACCGCAAATCAGCAGCGCATCCGTCCTCGCACACACGTTCAAGCCACCGGACAACCTCCACCTCCTCGCTCCAGCGAATCAGCGGAAGCAGCAACTCCTTCCAGACGCAAGGCCACCGGGAACATGTATCTCGCTAATCCGAGACCATGGGGGAATATCTAGAGGGGGAGAGCGATCCTTCACGAGGAGGTGTGGTTTGTGAGAGGGGAGAGGGGGCTTTATATAGGAGGGAGGGAGACCCCTCCCCTCCCATAGCCGGCGCATGAGGGGGGACTCCTCCCCTCCTTCATTCATGTGGTGAACCTCCACTCACATAAACATGGCCTCCACCCAAAATCCCACTCACATGTATTTAATTTCCACAAAATTAAATGCAACTCTCAATTAATAAAACACTTTTATTTATTTTATTCAGAATTTTGTTAATTACTTTAATTAACAAACATTCACATAAAACTCCTTGCAACATTTCAATATCACATGCAGAACCACTTTCTGCAATTTCACTCGAAACAATTCCGGTTTCTATCGAAACAATTCCTGATTCTATCGAAACATTTCCTGCGCTTTGCAAACCTTTTGTCTGGAACATATGTGCTCCTAAATGGTGTCCAGCAACCCTTAAGTGTGTCACCCTACGGTTCGCGAATAATGCAGACATGATTGAGACTCCTCTCAGATCAATAATCAGAAGTGGGACCTGGAGATCCATACTGACTCCTGCATATTCAATGATGACTTCTGTGATCGTGAGAACCTTTAACGTCAGCAATTTAATCCCTTTGTCTCATGATATAATACATGTCCGAGATTCGATCATCGGTATCCAAATACCTAGTTTGATCTCGTTACCGACATGCACTCTTTTCTCGTTCCCATGATATAACATTCCAGTGATCACATCACTTGCTTGCAAGCTATCTTAATGTGATATCACCGAGAGGGCCCAGAGTATTTCTATCCGTCATCGGGATTGAAAAATTCCACTCTTGATCCATGAGCCTCAACATAACACCTTCATATCACTGAACCCACCTTTATAGTCACCCTGTTACGGTGTGACGTTTGATGTTATCAAGATACTCTTTCGGTGTTAGCAATTAACATGATCTCATGGTCTAAGGACTAAGAATACTTTGTATGTTGTTATAGCAATATAAACATAATGACTTGATCGTAATGCTATACTTCGGATGAATGTTCATCACATCATTTCACAAATGCTGTGACCTTGTTATTAACAACATCCAATGTCCATGATCAGGAAACTTTGATCATCTTGTTAATCAACAAGCTAGTCTATAAGAGAGGCATGACTAGGAACCCTTTTTGTTTATTAAACACACATGTATTGATGTTTCCTATCAATACAATTCTAGCAGGTAAAATAAACATTTATCATAAACATGGAATAAGATAATAACCACTTTATTATTGCCTCTCGGGCATATTCCCTTCAGTCTCCCACTTGCACTAGAGTCAATAATCTAGTTTGAAAAACTTTGCGTATTGAACACCTATGGCTTTCAGGTGTCGCATATACGCAATTGCTAGTGGTTAACATAATCTTCGGATCTGACAGTTTTAGGTCCATGTGTATTTGCATGTCTTTGTGTCTCCACGCATCACTCATTCTCAAATGAGATGGCATTGTATAAATTTGGTCCTTTGGTGAGACCTTTAGTTCGTTCGGCTCAAAATATGTTGATATTATTGTCACACAATATATCTTCATAGTATTAGCCCACTTTGAACCACACCTAGTTTGATAACAAACTACTTAACACAAATGCCCTCCTTTGCTGCTACTATAGCAGTTATATACTTAGCCTTTTTGTTGTAGTATCCGTCACAATGTCTCAACTTTGGAACTCATCCAAATCCATCATGGAACATCCTTTCCATTACATTGTGCTACCCATAGTCTAAATTGAGATAAATTTAATTTGTATCTTGTGACAAAACTAGTATCAATGTAACACTTTACAATGAACTACCTTTAACTATTTGTCACTTATACATGATATATTCTTAGTTCTTTCAAAGCTCATAAGAATATCTTTACTATTATCCAATGATCATCTTATGAATCATTCTGGTATATGCTCATAACATTTAGAGCATAGGACATTCTGGATACATATCATGGTATAATCGATCAAAATCTTCATGTGATTTTACTCACCAAGTGTTGAAACACTTGAATCTTCATACAATTCTTTCCATGCAACAAGAACCTTTCTTGTTGTTTCCATATTGAACCCTTTCAATATCTCATATATGTATGTCTGGCACAACCATATTTGCGCCTTAATCTATCCATATAGATATTGATGCCAAATATTCCGGGTTTGCCCAAGTCTTTCATCGAAATCTTATTTTAATGAAATTCTTAACTTGTGTCAATACAAGATACATCATTTCCAATCAACAATATGTCCTCTACATAATGTATTAGAAATATGTCCCAGCGCTCCCACTTAATTTCTTGCAAATGCAAGCATCTTCATCATTTCCGATGAATTTAAACTCTTTTAACAGTTTCATCATGGTGAAGATTCCAACTCCGCTATGCTTACTTCAACTATTGAAGTTTACATGCCCTTTTAGCACCCTTTGAATTAACAAAACCCTTCGGACCATGTCATGTACATGTCCTAGGTTACCGTTCTTTTAGAAGAACCTTGTTTTGTTTATTCAACTACCATATACCAAATTATATGTAGTGGTTGCTACATTAATCCATCAAGACTATATATCGCTATGAAAGAACAAATCTTGTCATAGTCAACTCCTTGAACATTGTCGTAAACTTCTTTCTGACATGTCGACTATTTCATAGATGTTAAACATCCATGTCTTATTTCTTTATAAATCCAAACACGACCGATAGGCTTCACGCCTTTCCGGAGGGTCTTCCAAGTTCAGAAACTTGATTTCTCGTGTATGGATACTATCACGGATTCTATGACTTCTAGTCATTTTATGGAGTCAGGGCCCATCATCGCTTCTTTGCATGTATTCGGTTCATCATTGTCAAAACAATAAGGACTTGCTTATCAAATCTTACTATTTGATTCTTACTGACCCACACGATTCTATAGGAACTCTAATCTCCGAGATCACACCTTTTTTAATCACGAGAGCCATGAGCATTGTGGCCGCCACCGGGACACTTTCCGGCGCTGCGCTACTTAGCACATATAGCTAAGGTTCAACAACCTTATCAAAGTTCTATTGTCCTCCCACTTGACTTTTCACGAAAAATTCCTTCTCAAGAAACTTGACGTTCCGAGTAACAAACTCTTTTGTTCTCGGTGTTATGGAGAAATTCCCTACAAATTCTTTGGGATAACCTACAAAGACGTGCTTATCCGACTTTGTTTGTAAACATTTTACTTATGCATAACATACCAAAATTTAAGAAAAGACAATTTGGGTTTATCCCAAACCATAACTCATATGGTGTCATTTCAATGGATCACGATGGTGCTCTTTTTAGTGTAAAAGCGGTAGTCTCTAAAGCTTCAATCCTTAAAACATAATGGCAGTTTTATAAATGACACCCTTGATCTTACCATCTCAAACATGGTTTGATTTCATCTCTCGAATATGCCATACTCCTATGGTTTATCGGGAAACATAAATCATGGAACAATTCCTCAAGTCTTAGGTGTTTTTGCTAAACATGTAACTCAAATATCTTCCTTTATGATCGAATCATAAACTCTTTATTTTCTTGTTACAATGATTTTCCACTTCATCTTGAAAGTCTTTGAACAATTTTCAAATGTTTCATACTTCTTCCTTATTAAGTAAATATACAGATATATTCACTCAAATTTCTGAAGAAAGCATATGAAGCAAAAAGATCCATCGCATATGGCTACACATAATGGACTATGCACATCAGCATGCACAATTTCCAATAATCTAGTCATCCGTTCCTCTCTGGCCTATGGGCGGAGTTTCAATTATCTTGAGGAAAGTCTCACATGCGTCAATTGATCAAAATCAAAGACTCCAAAAATCCATCAACATGGAGTTTCTTCATGTTTTCTTTCCAATATAATTTAAACAGCGATGTCACTTCATAAGTGATCTTTCAATCATTTGTCTTGCGACATTTTAGCAATAGTGTTTATGGATGTGATTTCTCCCACTAGACTTATAAAAGTTCATCCATCCTTTATGGAATACGGTAATTATTTGAACAACCATTGTTCTCGTAATACCGGAACAAAATAACAATTATTAAAACAAATCTTGAAGGCTAGGTTTGACGACAACGAAAAAGCACAATAACACTTTATTTGTTTTCGATGATCATCATCACTTATTCTCTTGCTAGTTGCTTAGGCCATTGCAGTTCATGAATTGCGTTGTCCTGTATGACACTTCATACCAACCAATTCGGTATCCAATACCTAAGAACCACATTGTTTAATAAGCAAGGAATACAACCATAACATGTATATCTTCTATATACCCAAGTTGGACATCTCCAACCTTTTATTTTCTGCCAAATATTTTATAGATTCTCTTTCAGCAATTCCTTTTCTTTTAAAAGAATCTATCAACATCAATAGTGGTGTCATCAACATGACACATGGTACAAAGCTTGTATATAGTCAAATACCAATACCTTTGGACTTGCACTTTGAAGTGGATCACCATCATCAAATGTTTGGCATTCTTTCAAAAAATCCATTCTTCAGTAATCTATTAGTGTAGTAAACATTTTACTTACATCTTCTATTCATCCTTATCATGACAACTTTCATGATCAAGCTACTATAGCCTATAAGGAAGAATCGCGAGTATAATATCAGTTCCCAAAACCTTTTTGGTAAATTCGGATGCCTAGCATCTCCAACCTTCACAAATTCTCATACAATATGAGAACATGTATTTTGCTAAATTATACTCTATCATAATGCAACCAAAAACATTGTTTCAGATATCACAATATCTTTCACACATGATGGTTTCTGAAACAATTTTCAGCTCCAATATAATCTTGATATTAAAACAACTTTTGAATATCAATAATCATGGAGGCAAACATGATACTTTAGATACTAACATTGGAATTCTTACTCTTGATTTAATACTACTTATTAAACTTCATGGAGTAAATAGAGTTTGCTGAAAGTTTGCAATAGGACTTATAAACTTTAAATTGACATTCAAAACAATACGATACCAGTTCGTAAAGTAAATATCCAGAATTCTATAGTTCTATTATCTCAAACAAAAACTAAGCATAAGGTAGAAAACGAATGCCAATGACTACAACAAACTATGCAAATTCACTTTGATTTAATTTATGACAATTTTGGTTCGACTAATCCAAATTAGAAATGAACTCCCACTCAAAAACGACATCCCTCGTGTCTTTTTGGTGATTACATGAACCAAATCCACTACACCAAGTCCGATAATCACGTGAGTCAGTGTAGCTTCAAAGGCGGAAGTAGCAACTCCTTCCAGACGCAAGGCCACCGGGAACATGTATCTCGCTAATCCGAGACCATGGGGGAATATCTAGAGGGGGAGAGAGATCCTTCACGAGGAGGTGTGGTTTGTGAGAGGGGAGAGGGGGGCTTTATATAGGAGGGAGGGAGACCCCTCCCCTCCCATAGCCGGCGCATGAGGGGGGACTCCTCCCCTCCTTCATTCATGTGGTGAACCTCCACTCACATAAACATGGCCTCCACCCAAAATCCCACTCACATGTATTTAATTTCCACCAAATTAAATGCAACTCTCAAATAATAAAACTCTTTTATTTATTTTATTCAGAATTTTGTTAATTAATTTAATTAACAAACATTCACATAAAACCCCTTGCAACATTTCAATATCACATGCAGAACCACTTTCTGCAATTTCACCCGAAACAATTCCTGTTTCTATCGAAACATTTCCTGCGCTTTGCAAACCTTTTGTCTGGAACATATGTGCTCCTAAATGGTGTCTGGCACCCCTTAAGTGTGTCACCCTACGGTTCGCGAATAATGCAGACATGATTGAGACTCCTCTCGGATCAATAATCAGAAGCGGGACCTGGAGATCCATACTGACTCCTGCATATTCAATGATGACTTCTGTGATCGTGAGAACCTTTAACGTCAGCAATTTAATCCCTTTGTCTCATGATATAATACATGTCCGAGATTCGATCATCGGTATCCAAATACCTAGTTTGATCTCGTTACCGACATGCACTCTTTTCTCGTTCCCGTGATATAACATTCTAGTGATCACATCACTTGCTTGCAAGCTATCTTAATGTGATATCACCGAGAGAGCCCAGAGTATATCTATCCGTCATCGGGATTGACAAATTCCACTCTTGATCCATGAGCCTCAACATAACACCTTCATAGCACTGAACCCACCTTTATAGTCACCCTGTTACGGTGTGACGTTTGATGTTACCAAGATACTCTTCCGGTGTTAGCAAATAACATGATCTCATGGTCTAAGGACTAAGACTACTTTGTATGTTGTTATAGCAATATAGACATAATGACTTGATCGTAATGCTATACTTCGGATGAATGTTCATCACATCATTTCACCAATGTTGTGACCTTGTTATTCACAACATCCAATGTCCATGATCAGGAAACTTTGATCATCTTGTTAATCAACAAGCTAGTATATAAGAGAGGCATAACTAGGAACCCTTTTTGTTTATTAAACACACATGTATTGATGTTTCCTATCAATACAATTCTAGCATGTAAAATAAACATTTTTCATAAACATGGAATAAGATAATAACCACTTTATTATTGCCTCTCGGGCATATTCCCTTCAGTTAAATGTATCATAAACCAATCCTAAGTAGGACTATGAAGACGTAACCCAAAGGAATTATAGTATAAGGAACTAGGTGGTAAATTGGTAACGACAAGTGGATTCTGTTAAGAATGAAGAGGATTCAAGGAAAAAGTTCTATATACAGGATACCACAATTATCCCCAATTATGATCACAATGGAATTTGAGAAATGTCGTGATCAATACAAGTCAATACCTCATTCCGAAATCCAAGAGAGTATGAACTTCGGGGACACGGTTTATTTTAAGGGGGAGAATATGTAACATCCCAGCATTAGAGCTTAGAAATAAGCTGAGATGAGGTGTGTGCATTGCATTCATGCATAGAAAATCAGGATAATTTTCGCTCTTTTAAATAAAACTTGTCAAAGTGATTGAAGCTTCTCATAACTAGGTGGAACTAAAGTAGATCATCAAGTTGATTACCATAAGTTTCAATATGACCTTTGATAAAACCTTATATTTGGGTAATATAATTTGATCTATGGGTAGATAAAATGGAATCAAGTTAAACCCAAGACACATTATTTAATGAATAATAAAGGATCATATAGAGGTCATATTTTGGTATTCATTATAACAATTCTTGAATAATCAATTAAGTCTATAACTTAAGCAAAGAAACTTAATAAGTAAATCTTGAAACACTTGTTTGTCGTAGATATTCCTATCATGGGTATCATGGTAGTTCTTAAACATTGGCTCTTACCACAAATAGAGTGGAAGAGGAAGGAAAAGCCAAGACCATCCAGCATATATTCTTAATATCATATTAAGAGATAACATTCCTATTTAACCAAGTCTTAGTTTCCATTGATCATCAATATTGAGTAACCAATTCCTAACCTAGAACTTATTAACCTATTATATTAACCTTCCAAAGACTTAAGTAAATTAATAAGAAGAAGGAACTAGATATGGTAGAGTGTGCCATCATCAATGGAATGTGATCCTTAGTGGAGATCAAACTATCTGATGTTGGAGGAGTTAACTCACTCATGAGTTAACTAGAAGAAGTACCTAAACCCAAGAGTTAAGCTAGTGATCATGAAGCTATGAGAAAGCTAGTAGTATTAGAGTATCAAATAATAATCTTGTTAAGCCTAGTGGGTATGAACTTAAAGTAAGCTTCCTTAACAAGATAAGCCTTATAGATAGGCTAGTACAAGTCTACTACTTAGTTGATGATAGATCTTGATCAAACAAATAGAAGCCTAAGTTTAGCATGCTCAAAGAATGGTGGTTATTATTCTCAATTCACTTGAGGATAGATGACTAGGTGTTGAAGTAGAGTTGCGTGTATAACAAATTAGGTAAAGCCCTAGTAAGATGAATCATCTAGTTGGAACATGAGAAGTCAAGCTAGGGTATGATGAAGTATGTAATATGAGTTGTATGGAGTAGTTGGAGGAGTAGTAGCTTAACCAAGCTAATACAAGAACAAACTTGTATTGTGGAGAGTAGTACCCTACCCACTCCAGAGGATTTTTATCACATGTGATATAAAAAGAATTGTAATCTTGCAAGCCTTAGAAGTAGATGCAAGGTAAATATGAAAGAGTTTATGGAATAAAGTTAGTAATAACTACTTTCGTGGATCTATCAGAGGTAGTTTAGCAAATGGAAGTTATACTAGAAATGAAAGGGGAATATTGTTGAAGTGGCATGACCATGTCATCATATGATGATGGATATGGTGGAGCCAGATGACTAGATCAGTTAGACAAAAGAGATCTTAGTGAAGCAGATGAGAGATGTAAATAGAGTATATTTAGGAAAGGAATTCTTTAACTATGACCCAAGCTTAGTGAAGTGTGAGGATTGGACTTCTTTAGAAGCCTTAACCAAAATCATATCAAGCCATGACAAAACCCATGTCTACCTCTTTGTTTAAAACCCTTGAATAAAGAGGGTAGTTAAACCAATTCCTATTTTTAGGCAGCCAATGGATAGTATTTCTTAGTCAAACAAAATGTCTAAGAGATAAGTAGGATACTAGTTGAGAGTGTATTGATGGAAGCCTTGTCCACCTGATTATCTTAAACCCTAATAAAGATCTAGTCTCATATACCATCAAGGTCACTTTAGTAAGGCAATCTCAATAGCTCACTCTAAGTTGAGTTATTATCCATGCCCACAAGACGTGAAGGCAAATTATCTTAGCTCTTAATCTTCATCCATACCCTTAATATAATTTGAGTTTATTAACTATTCTTCAAACCCATAATAGCTATCTATAAATGAATATCTTCATTCCTCATTAATGAATCTATTAAATCTTCCCAAAACTCATGTCCATTATTTGGAAATGAACAGTTTAATTTCCTCATTAATGATTAATATTCATGCATAATGACTTAACCAAGATTGTGCTAAGGAAATTCTAATACTAAACACGTAGTCGATTTGAGTAGAAGAAATCACCATGTTTTGAATCATAAAGACTTAAAACATTATTAGGGGTATATATATATAGGAATTCCAATATGATACCAAGTGTGTATAGAATGATATAATCAACATTAGCCATTCAAACCATTACCATTAAAAATTATCAAGTGAAAGCAAATCATTTTTATAAGGCTTTTAGATAATGAACAAAATATTAAACCCTAAGGAATAAATGTTGCCATCAATAAACTAGGTTCTCTACTAGTTTAAAATTTATAAAGAAAAATGAAAAACATAAGCATCACTTAGTCTCAAAGCTTACTTTAATATTTCACAAACTTACTGAATGAATAATTAGTTAAGAAATCAAATTTGAAAGGAATTTGAATTGAAAATGGTTTATGGAAACAGAAAATCGGAATAGAAAAGAAAAAGCAGCGCCACAGTACCGGCCCATGGCCCAGGTCGTCCTTGTGCTAACTGCCACCCGCGTGCACCCTCCAGAGCGTCCCGCTCACTCATCTTGAGCGCACATCGGCCCAACGTTGGCCCATACTCATTCAATCGTCTGTTTGTCATCTTCCTCGCGACGCCGTTGACCTCCTGATTAGAGAAGCAGCTCGCTGGCACTAGCCTCGCTGTCGTTTGCGCCAAGATGCATGCCGCTGTAATCCTGAGCCTATAAATAGCGGCAGTGACGCGCAGGAGAAACCCTAGACGCCACTGCTCTCTTCTTTCTCTTCTTCCTGCAGGAGGCGCCGAAACCCTAGCTAGGGTCTCCTTCCTTCCCGCCATTCCTCAAGCTCCCCTAGCCTCTCTGAGCACACTGTTGAACTCGCCATGTTGTCCTCGTTCCTCCTAGCAAGACCACAAAAGCCGAAACATTCCCAATCGAACCAATCGGCCCCTCCTTTCCGCCTCTGGTCATCATCGATCGCCGCCGATTCCAAGCTCGCCTCTCCTCACTGACACCTCTGCGAGCTCCCTGGTGAGTCACTGATTCCCCCGGTACCTCCCACGTTGTTTCTTGTGCCCTAACTGAAGGGAATATGCCCGAGAGGCAATAATAAAATGGTTATTATCTTATTCCTTGTTTATGATAAATATTATTTTGCATGCTATAATTGTATTGATTGGAAACGTCAATACATGTGTGTTTAATAAACAAAATACAAAGTTCCTAGTAATGCCTCTCATATAAACTAGCTCATTGATTAACAAGATGATCAAGGTTTCCTGATCATGGACATTGGATGTTGTTAATAACGAGGTCACAACATTGGTGCAAAAAACCACTACCAGAAAATCGCGTTGTTTTCGTGCATTGCATCATCATGACCGCATGCTCATGTCATCATGCCACCTTGCATTTGAGCATCGTCATGTCATCATGCATGTGTTTGTACAAAACTATTTTCGAAAAGTCTATTTGTGCTTTCTAAACGCCTCGTTTTTTATTCAAACTAGAAAACCCGGGTCTCCGGAATATTTTGTTTCGTCTACCAACGGTTTTCAAAAGCCCCGTTTTAAATAAACAAACTTTATATTATTTTTATAGGAGGCAGCCAGCCAGGCCCGAAAGCCTAGCCGGCCACCTCCAGATTAAAACCCTAATATGTCTAACATCCAACCTTTTTCTACCAAATACACTACCCCTATTTCCTACCCAGCCCCCTCCACCTCACCCCAACCTATCCCACCGCGCCACGTCACCCTGGCCCAAATCCCCATCCACTCAACCACTGCCACCTCCCTCCACTCCCTTCACACAGCTACCCCCACAGCCACCTACCCCCGCGCGGGCCCCACCTCTCGGGGCAGACAGACGCACCCGCACGCCACCAACCGCCCGTCCCTGCCGCGTGCTGGGTCCCACCCCACCGACAGCTTTCCCGCCCGTGCGCGCGCACCCCACCCCGACCACCTCGAGCTCCTGCCCCGCCCGGGCCCCACCTGCCGCTCTCCCATCTCCCGCACATTCTCCACCACTCCCTCTCTCTCTCCCCCGTTTGCCCCTCCTCCTCGCGGCCCCCTCCTCGCTGACCCGGCCCCCTCTGCGCCGCCCTTTTTCCCCGCCGTCGCCATCGCCCCTAGCGCTCCCTCTCACGAACTGTGCCGTCGGCCGCCGCCCCGTCCGCTCCGCTCCACCCAGCCCTCCCTCTTCGGCCTCGCCGCTCCTTCTCCGCATCGGCCCCGCGACGCGACGCGACCCCGCCGCCAGGCTCGCTCCGCCGCCGCGCTCTCCTACGATTGCCGCCCGGTCGCGCTCTGCTTGCCGCCCCCACCACCGCGAGTCCTCCCCACCCCGAGCGTCTCCGCCTCCTCTCTCCGGCCGAGCCCCACTCCCCGCCAGACCTCGCCTCCTTCCTCCCGAGCCGCCGCCGCCGCTCGCTCCTCCTCGGCCCAAGCGCCTCGGCTTGCTCTGCAGAGCCGGCCGTCGCCGGCTTCCCCTCCTCCAATCACGACGGCCACCACCGTCGACCCCGCTGCCTCCGATGGCTCGCCTCTGCCGACCCCGGCCCGCCTCCTCCTCGTCCGCATCGGCCCCGCCATGGCCTCCCTCCTCCCCGTCCTGCGGCGTCCCTGCCGCCAGCGAGCCGCCCCGTCTCCTCCACCACCGGCCTGCTCCCTATCGGTCGTCGTCCCCTGCGCGTCCTCTGCCTCGGTTGTCCTCCAGCCCTCGCGTGTCCCTGTTGTTCTGAGCCCGTACATGTTGAGATGTGGTGGTGATGCGAAGCTGCATCTCTGAAGATCTCCCTAAAAATAAGAGTAAAAACTGTGTCGATACCTGATGATGGTGTATCTGTGGTGTGAGCGGGCTCTGCAAGTTCTGCCCGCTGGGGTACTGTGTTGTTGATCGAGGCCTTCGGAGGAACAAGTACGACAAGTTGACAATGACCATGCCAAGCTCTCTAGTCTAGACGCATCGACAAGTTCTCCTTCACGGTTTCGAACCCCCGAGCTCTTCCTCACGAACGCCATGATCGTCTACACGAACCCGAAGACCACAGATGCGACAAGTACTCCTTCCCAGATGTGAGCCCTGGATCCGAAGACCGCCAAGTCCTTCTCCCCGGAACGCCAAGATCTACTCCATTGTCCGAGGACATTCCCGCCGAGACCGATCCCCGACGAACCCCAAGTTCGCCGAACCCTAATGTGATCCCCTAACCAAGACCTCTATTTTATAGATGCCATCTATAGGAATTGTTGCATATCATTTGTACATGCCTGCATACATATTTTGTGGGTCCGGGTTGTATAGTCGATTCACCTCATAATTAAATATGGAGTGTTTATGCGGGATATCTTCGTCTTATTCCAGACTCCATTTAAATTGGTGCAGCGAACCGATGCCATGTTTTGCCATGTTAAGACAACATTTAATTGTGGGGGTTCTAAAACAACTTGAACCGTTTAATTGATTGTCGGGACCCCGGTTCTGCTTAATACTACCTAATTGCACCGCATCTGCATCATATCATAATCATGCCGGGTCTTCTGCCGTAATATTAAATAGTGCACCCAGTGTTTCTTCTAGTGTTTGCTTCTTCGCGGATTAGGCCGATGAGTTGATGCGAGTATTGACAAGTTCTCCGGATATGAATCTCCGGCAATGTTTCCCAGGCGAGCATTCTCCCCCTTTCTACCTATTTTGCATTTATAGTCTTTACTTCCTCCTGTTGATCTATTGCTATCCGTGTCGTGATGCTTTAGTTTCCGTGCACCAGTTATATCCCGTGCAGCCTTTATATTGCCTTGGACACCTCCTATTACCTGTGTTTGGTAGATAGCGGGCCTTGCGAGTCGTAGTTGCTTGCTCAGGTGCGATATTGTGTTGTCAAGTACCACAGTTGTTGGAATGATGGCAGATGATTATTGGTGGAGATGTTTATGGTGGAGTTGATCATGACTTTAAATACAACTATTAAAATGCTAGATATAACTAATGCAGAGGCATCGGTGGGCAATAGATGTTATTTGGTTCTTCCACGCTCACTTGTGTCCCGTAGGTCCCCGAGTACTTGATACCTGTTCCTTGATTTTTTGCACTATCCACATCCGGGAGGCCTTATGGACCCCCCTGAGCCAGAGCTTGATTCATTTCTATTTCTTGTGGCCACAAAGTAGTTTGGGGCTTTATTACTATCCTGTACTTATGCCATGTTACCGCTTTATTTAAGATTGTGCGTGGAGCACCTGTACTATTTTGGATGCGGAGTGTTTTCGCGGTATCGACAAGCCCAGTCACACTTTCGGGTTCCCAGTCGTATACAGCCATTGACGCAAACCCTGGGTCCGTTCTGGAGCCGGCCGACTTCGTTGCGGATAGCTTAGTGGGGTGGCCCCCTGAAATATTTCTAAATCCTGTGATCGCTTTGTCGTGAATGCCTCGTTGGGTTTTGAGTTGGTTTTTCCGAGGTTGATCGAGTGTGTGTTGCTATTTGTGCACCCCTACAGGGTAAAACTTTCTGAAAGCCGTGTCCGCGGTTATGGACGACTTGGAGCACAGTATCTCGATCATAGACAAGCATAACTAAAGTAGTGCTATAAATTTGACTTAATATGTGACTAGTAATCAGATGCAACTATAACGGAATGGATATTAAAAATGCCAACCACTGGTGGATCTGTGGAGATCTGTGTCATACTATACCTGCCTAGTAAGTATTGCAACTCCAATGGATTGTGATAAAAGTGCCAACAATTGCTAGGTTTTGGGATTCCTCAGGACAATTATATCTGACTAGTAAATGTTCCAACTACAACGGAATGTTGCTTAAAACTGCCCACTACTTATGCTATCAGGACGGCCCAAGCTATCTATATCTGATTAGTAATTGTAGCAACTATAACGGAATGAGTAAAATTGCCTACTGTGTGAGTTCCTTGGTCCAACTTCCTTGTTTGGTCTCGAGGGGGAAATACTAGGATGGGTTTGTTTGGTGTTAGCCTTAGGTTGGATCCGAATAGGTCTTTCTTATCCCTCTCTGATAACCGCCAGTTGTATCGAGTCTCTATAGGTTGTTTAGTGCCGCTGCGCTGCCGCTTCAGCCCACCATACCTATGTAGGCGAGAGCCGCCAAATTCTAGCCTCGCCGTGTACTGGCCTCAGTACTGACACTCCTCTTTTTCCTTTGCCCTTTGTCGGCACCCCTTTTGTTTTAGCAGGTTTGAGATCGACGTCGTTAGCAGGGTTACCCTTCCGGCTTGGCCTGGGCAGGGTTATGGACGCCATTGGTTATTCTTCAGGGCTCTTAGCCCCATTTGCATCTTGTCCGTAGACGGACGCTCTATCGTTTCAAGGTGATTTGGATCTTTGTATATTATATCTGTATTCTTGACTCATGGAGTCGTTGTTGTATATATATATATATATTCTATGGGTCCCATCGAGGACTGTTGTGTAATGGTATTACTTCGTTTTCCACCCGCGCGAAAGTGCCTGGTGGGCGTCCTTGAATCGTTTCTATGCGGGTTTGGCGGAAAGGGCCAAAACTTGCATAGGGCCGATTTGAGGGTGTTACATTAGACCATGAGATCATGTTAATTGCTAACACCGGAAGAGTATCTTGATAACATCAAATGTCACACCGTAACAGGGTGACTATAAAGGTGGGTTCAGTGCTACGAAGGTGTTATGTTGAGGCTCGGGGAGAAGTAGATCTAGTAGGTCTCCAGGGATTTGCATGGGTCGGGCACAAGCTTTTGCACGTTTTCTATTCGTCGTTTTTTCGCTTGTGCCCACTTAGCGTTGAACTTTAATTTGTGGTTTGGTTTGGTTTGTATGAGACTATGTCTATGTGGTTGTGGATTTATCGTGTGGATCATTCATATAGAGTCAAGTATCTTATTGGATATTATTATGACCATTGGATATCTATATCAAGGGAGGCGCTCACTATGGCTATTATTGGATATTCTTATTATTCGGTGAGGACGCATCTATCTCCCTACCGGTGGTATGAGCTTTTCACACTTGTTCCAATGGAATAGACTTATATCCTCTTGTGTGTATTTGTAATCAAATGCATTTTTTTGGGTATGCACACATTGAGGGGGAGTCTTTTTCATGTATTAAATCTTGTGTTCTTGAGATCTATCCTGCAAATCCTAGTATTGTCATCTAACACCAAAAAGGGGGAGATTGAAAGAACATTTATTGGTTCCCTATATTTTGTGTGTTAGATAACAATACCATGGAGTTTTCTCATGTGTGCCAAGTGTGCAGGAAGTGTTTTTGTGTTTGGGGGCCGGATTATCCGCCCCCTGGGGCGGACAATCCGGCCTACCTCACTTGGCAATGGCAACCAAGGCGCGATGCTCTGATTGGGGTCGGATTTTTGCCCCGGAAAATCCGAACAAGGGCGGCTTTTCCTTCCCTGGCCGGATAATCCAGCCCTCTCATGGGGCCGGATAATCAGGTCTCCAGAAGAAGATCAAATGCAGCCACGGCGCGTCGCTCGGAGTGGGTTCAGATTTTCTCCCGGAAAATCCGAACATGGGCGGTTTTTCCTTCCCTGGCCGGATAATCCGGCCCTCGCATGGGGCCGGATAATATGGCACCCAGAAGATGACCAAAGGGATCCAAGGCACGACGCTCAGTGTGGGGGCGAATTATTTGTCGAATAATCCGAGTCTGGGGCGGAGTTTTCCCCAGGCCGGATAATCCAGCCCTCATGGGCCGGATAATCCGGCCCCATATGGCACCAACGGCTCTGTGGGTGCAGGGGGTATAAAAGCCCCTTCATCCCCTTCTTTCAGAACTCTTGATTCACTCGAAATTGGTCAGACCCTTTGCAAGAGCTCTCTCTCTAGATCTCCCACTTCAACCACCCGAAGGCCCCAATCTTTGGGGGAATTGAAGGAAGAGACAATCTTCATCGCCATCACGAATCAAGCGCATCAACTCCTCTCCATTCATTTGGAGAAATCCCTGATGACCCACAAGTATAGGGGGTGTATCGCAGTATTTTCGAGGGAAGTGAAACCCAATTTATTGATTCGACACAAGGGGAGCCAAAGAATATTTATAAGCCTTAACAACTGAGTTGTCAATTCAGCTGCACCTAGAAACAATCTTGCTCACAACAGTTTATCAGTAGCAACAGTTTTGTAGTAGGAAGAGCAAAGTAGCAGCAGTAGTAAATTAAAGACAGCAGTAACAAAAGCAGTAAACAGTAGGATTCGAGTGCGGTAGGCATAGGGATGGATGGACGGGTGTTGCATGGACAAGACAATTCACATAGCAATCAGAACATAGGGCAATTTCAGATAAATAAGATAAAGCATCCAAGTACTAGACAATCCTAGGCATGTGTTCCATATATAGTCATACGTGCTCGCAATGAGAACTTGCACAACATCTTTTGTCCTGCCAGCCCGTTTGCAGCGGGGCCTCAAGGGAACTACTGGCAATTAAGGTGCTCCTTTTAATAGAGCACCGGAGCAAAGCATTAACACTCCGTGAACATATGTGATCCTCACATCAAAGACATTCCCTCCGGTTATCCCGATTTCTGTCACTTCGGGGCCATTGGTTCCGGACAACAACGTGTATATACAAATTGCAGATAAGACCATAAACAATACTATCATAATGAATCAATAACATGTTCAGATCTAAAATCATGGCACTCGGGCCCAGTGACAAGCTTTAAGCACAACAAGTCGCAAGAAAGTCATAAACCACTAATAAAAGATACTAGGCACCATGCCCTAACAATCTGATGCCATTACATGAACGATCTCATCCAATCCCTACCATCCCCATAGCCTACAGCGGGGGATTACTCACTCATAGATGGGGGAAACATGGATGGTCGATGGAGAAGCGATGGTGATGATGATGGCGATGATCTCCTCCAATTCCCCGTCCCGGCAGGGTGCCAGAACAGAGTTTTTGGTGCTGTTTCGTGGAATCTGGTGGTGGTGGCGGAGCGGAACTCCTTCTAGAAAAACGTCGAACCCCCCGGAGTTTTTAGGTCAGAAGGCTCCTTATAGGCGAAGAGAGAGACCGAGGGGGTTCCTGGGGGGCCCACACCACCCCCTAGCATGGCCTGGCCTGGCCCGCGCCACCAGGTGGTGTGGCCACCCCCTGGCTCTTCTCCGTCTCGTATTCTGGCTCCTGGAGTCTTGGGGTGAAATAGGATTTTTGGCATATTTTCCAGGATTTTTCCTGATAGTTGATTTTCTGCACAAAAAGTAGACACCAAGGCAATTCTGCTGAAAACAGCGTTAGTCCGCGTTAGTTGCATCCAAATCACACAGGTTTAGAGGAGAAACAATAGCAAAAGTGTTTGGGAAAGTAGATACGTTTTGGACGTATCAACTCCCCCAAGCTTAGCTTATTGCTTGTCCTCAAGCAATTCAGTTGAAAACTAAGTGCGATAAAAGAACTTTCACGAACACATTTGCTTCATATGATGTAAATATTCTCAGCAATGTGATCAACTACTTCGACAGTTCATAATAAAGAGTATGAAACTGAGTCTACTTAATAGTCATTGCAAGCTATGAAGAGATTCCAACTCAGGAATAATAAGTAGCATGAAGTATAAACATAAGCAACATTACAATGCTCATAAAAAGGTATGATAGAGTGGTATCTCGCTTGCCTTTGATTATGAATATCAAGGCACCTCTGAAGTTCAAGTGATGACTAGAAGTAAAGATATCAAGGATACAAGCATCAAAGTCATAACACAAATAATCAAGTAGTGAGACAAGCACAAAGAATGACAACTATGCTCTCAAGAAGGTGCTCAAAGAATAAATGGAGACTCAACAAGTAAAGGAAAAGGTTTTGAATGATTTTGAAAGGCTTCCAAATGCTGAAAGTATGATACTCGTTAGCTTTGAGCTCTCATTGCCCCTAGCATAAACATCTTTAATGTGGTTAAGGTGAAAGTGAGGTCTAATCTGAGTTATATGCTTGACAGACTATAAACTCAAAATCCCAAGTCCCTTGAGTACGAGGGCCGCTCCTCATGCTACTCAACTTTAGTTACCGGTAAGTTCTTGTCATCGTAAGTATGTGCGTATCATAGAGAACCGCCAACGAGGTACCCCTTGCCCGATGATACGGAAGAATCCCCATATCAAAATGATAAGGCAAGCAGACAATGAGTATCTCAGCAGTCTTCTTATTTACCATGGGAAAATGGTGCTTTTTTTCTCTCTTTCCTCTTTTCATAAATCTCTTTTTTTTTCTTTTTCTCAATAGTTATCTCTCTTTTTTTATAAAAAGAATACTTCATAGATATCATTATGGTTACGCTGCAGGTTTCCACCATGTCAGCATGGATTAGACCAGCGGCCCAGGCGTTTCTCTAACACACATACATAACTCCATGGACTTACAAGCTCCCCTTTTATTTCACACCGATGACATCCGCAAACAAAAGAGCAAGGTATCAACTGGGTATATATTTACAAGTGTTGAAAGCGTTCCCCATGACAACACGGTTCTGCTAATCCCCAGCCTATAATTTGCAAGCACATAACTTTCATGGAGAATCACAATGGTTCAGGTTTATTAAGTGTAGGAAATAAAGTGTGCCATCAAGTTCGTGAGAGCTTTACTAACTAACTTTCTCATAACAAGCAAACATTTTATTCGGAAGAAAACAAGGCATATTGAATATGCACGGAAGTAGCAATTGATGCTAATAGGTAGGTATGGTGGACACTTTGACAATATTTGGTTTAAGGGAGTTGGAAACATGAGTAAAACACTCAGTGTAAGTGAAGGCTAGCAATAGTAAGGGAGCAACAAACGAGAGAGCAATAGCTGTCATTATCATGCTTGCAACAAAACAAGACTACTCATGGCATGAAAGTGATTCAAGATCCTCAAGGCAAAATAATTCATTGAGGCTTAACTGATTATTACAGTCATGTGCATGCATGAGCATGTGCCAAGTCAATTCAAATAAAACATTCAGAGGAGGATACCACGGTGTCATACCAATTTATGAATAGAGCAATGCAAGCAAACATTCATAAGACAAGCTACAAACTATTAGCGAGTTGGAGCTAATCACAAGAAAGCAAGAACTACTAAGCATCCAAAGATAACATACACTCTACATGAACGGACTAGGCATGCCCACAGTGACGAGTATATGTACAAAAATGAAAATAAATAGAGTTCGTTACCAGCCTCTTACCACGCCTCAAGTTGTCATTAATCCTCATTATTGCTCTTCACTTGTGTGGCTTGAATAATAATATGAAACCAATATTCCATTGAGGACTGCTGAACCTTGTAGCAAACTCACAAAACCGAAGAAGAACGACAAATGTTTTTGTTGTTTTCGATTTTTAAAACAAGAACCAAAGGGGAAAAACAAACAAAGCAAAATCTTTTTGGGTTTTTCAAATAGTTCAAACAAAGCAAAAAGAGAAAAACAAACCCAAAAAGAAAACGCAGCAAACCAAAGAGAAACAACAGAAATATTTTTGGTCTTTTTGTGTTTTAGAAAGCAAAAGCAAAGAAAACAAAAACTAAAAAGAGAACGAAACATGAATATACAAAGTACCGACGCAACATGATATGGAGATGAGTGCGGTGTCGGCGTACCTCCCCCCAAGCTTAGGTTTTTGGCCTAAGTGGGTTTCAATCCATGTACGAATAGGGGTTCCAAGTAGGCGGATCTTGATAAGAATGGTCGTAGTTGGGCCCATGGGAAGAAGAAGAAGCTCCCCAATCATAAGCAGGCTGCTGATATGAAGACTCTCCCTCATTCGAGGGCTGGACCGAATCATCCGTGACCTCCCTTCTAGTGTCCTGCCCCTGTTGGGAGAGCTCTCCCAAGTACATGTCAAGCTCCTCCTCAGTGAGGGACCATCCTTCCCTGTTATCAAGGTTAAACAAAACAGGTGCAGGCAAAAGAACAACACGCTCGGACTTGCTCTTTCTCCAACCAGCTTTGAGAAAGGTTATTTCATAAGATAACTCACTCATACTAGCCCACGAGGAAACAAATTTATGCTGTATCATGGAATTAAGATCAAGCCTCTCTATGGGAAACTATAGGTCTAGATGACGAGGCACTAAACCATGCAATGCTAGCAAACGAGAAGCAATGAGGCCTCCATAAATTCCACCTTTCTCACGGTTAGCACCAAGACGGAAAGCTATCAAAGAACCTAAGTTGTAAGACCTATCTCGTTTAAGAGCAGCAGAGATAAATGCTAGATCATACGAAGATAACTTATTGGCAGTTTTCCTAGCAAGAACACACTTGGCAATAAAGTAGGCAAAGTAGCGAATGGAGGGAAGATGAAAGTCACGGATTTTTCCACTCTCCTTCGAGAAGCTGCTCCCTTGGCAAATTTCTGCGTATAAATCCATGAGTGGTTCAGGTCTCTCCTTAATCTTTCTACATGATCCCCATTGAGGTACCTTAATAGCTGCACAAAAATCATCAAGAGAAAGGTCGACAACAATATTGTAAATTTTGTAATGGACCATGGGGTTAGGAAAAGAGTGACTAAATTGGAAGTCCTGCACCACAGACATGGTTAGCTTCAAAAATTGACAAGGTTCATCTTCCAAAAAGTTCTCTAACCCTGCATTAGAAACCAAAGTGTGGAAATCTTGGAGAATTCCTGCCGCTCTCATGAACTCAGAGAATGGATAAATGGAGGGAAAAACTTCCTCCTCCCTGTGGACCTTCATGATCTCATGCACCCATAATTTATGTTGGTTTAGGTGGTGTTCACTCATCTTCTATTCTGAAATTTAAACACCTATTAAACAAGTGATTGTAAAGTAAATATAATGAAGGATTCTACTCATAGGGACTTGTAAGAGGCCTAAACATGCATCAAAACTATATCTCTAAGCATCAAACAAGCTTACAAGCTCTCATAACCAGTCACCTACATTAGCAAAATACTCAATATGTAATCCACTAAACACAAATCTACTTGGACAAGGGGAGGAGTCAAATACCAGGGAACAAATTATCCAAATTTCAGCAAGAAAGATGGGCTGAGCAAGGAGATCGAAAAAATCGAGAGCAAGCACAGCAAGAACGCAATTTTGAGCAATGAACTGGAGCTTACTCGGGAGAGAGAAGAAAGTGGCAGGCGAGAGAGTTAGTGGGGGGCCAGGGGTGGCCCACACCAGGGCATGGCGCCACCCAGGGCAGGCCGCACCACCCAGGGCAGGCCGCGCCACCAGGTGGTGTGCCTGCCTGGTGGGTCCCCCTGGCACCTCCCAGGTACTCCTCTGCCCCTTTTTCACGTAAAAATTTAATATGAATTTTCTGGAATTTTTCGAGACACTTTATTTTTGGGCATTTTTCAGAAATAGAAGAATGATTTTTTGACAGACAGATTGTTTTTGAAATGATGCAATGAAAAAACAAGGCTAGAACTACAGAAGTTCTGAGACACTCTAACATGCAAGCAACTAACAACAAAAGGAGAACTAAACGAAAGCAAAAACTAAAATGCATAGGATAGAAGTAAACGGAGATAACCATAGTGAAAACATTGTTTTGTTCAATGAAATCCTTTTGTTAACAAGGTTGATCAGGTCTTGCTACCAAAACAATTCCATATGAGACAAAACTTTGTATTCCACTAATGATTATGTTACCTCAACCTTGATAGCAATGGTCCCAATCATAATAGTTTCAAATTTTTCTCTTGGTATGGGACAATATATTTCTCCAACTTGAATGCCCTCAACATGTTCAATTGAATTCAAACCATAAGTCCTTTCAATCTTCTTGGGGAAATAGACAGTATGTTCCTTGTCATTAACATTGAAGGTCACCTTTCCTTGATTACAATTGATAACAGCTCCTGTAGTATTAAGAAAAGGTCTCCCAAGAATAATAGACATATTATCATCTTCAGGAATTTCAAGCATAACAAAATCAGTTAATATCAAGCAATTATGAGCCACTTGAATAGGTACATCCTCACATATACCCACAAGAATAGTGGTAGATTTATCAGCCATTTGCAAAGATATATCAGTTGGTATTAATTTTTCTAGTTGAAGCCTCTTATAGAGAGAGAAAGGCATAACACTAACTCTAGCTCCCAAATCACACAAAGCAGTTCTAACATAACTATTCTTAATAGAGCAAGGGATAGTTGGAATCCCTGGGTCTCCAAGTTTCTTAGGAACCTTACCATTGAAGGAGTAATTAGCAAGCAAATTAGAAATTTATTCATTAGGGATCTTCCTTTTATTCGAGACAATGTCCTTCATATACTTTGAGTAAGGAGGCAATTTAATAGCATTAGTCAAAGGAATTTGCAAGAATAAAGGTTTCATCCACTCACAAAACTTATTATAGTGCTCATCTTCCTTTGACTTGTGTTTCTTATCAGGGAAAGGCATAGGTTTTTGGACCCAAGGTTCTCTTTCACTACCATGTTTCTTAGCAATAAAATCTTCTTTAGTGTATTTAGTATTCTTAGTGTGGTTTTCAGGTTCTTCTGCAACTTTTTCTTCATTAGGAGCTTCATTTTCTTCATTACCACTTTCAGTTTCAGCATCAGAGATATATATACTATTAGGATCTAAAGCAGGTTCAGAGGGTTCTACAACATTTTTATGTTTCTTTTTTCTTTTCTTATGAGTAGAACCACTATTTTCAGCTTGTTGAGAATCCTGGTCAATTCTTTTGGGATGCCCCTCAGGATATAGAGGATCCTGGGTAGCAGCTCCACTTCTAGTTCTAATTTCATAAGCCTGTTTTTCTTTAGCAGCATTAACTAATAAGTCGTTTTGCACTTTAACGAGTTGATCTATTTGAGTTTGAACTATTTGAAAGTGTTTAACAATCATTTTAACATCATTAGAGGTTCTTTCCACAATATCTTTCAACTCAACAATAGCTCTAGTGTTTTCCATTAGATGATTTTGCACCCTTTTATTAAAATTATCTTGCTTAACAATAAAGATATCGAATTCTTCTAAGCATTGATCAGGAGGTTTAGAGTAAGGGATATCACCTTCATCAAAGTGTTGGAGAGAGTGTACCTCAATAGTGGATGAGTAGGGAATAGGCTTACATAATTCTTCTATAGGAGGTAAATTCTTGACATCTGCAGCTTTAATTCCCTTCTCCTTAAGACATTTCTTAGCTTCCTTCATTACTTCATCATTTAATTCAATTACTCCACTCTTCTTTGATGTTGGAATAAGCACCAGAATAGTAGGCTCAGGTACAATTACTTCAGGTATAGCTTGTTTAGGAGGAGTCAAATCTTCATAGTTCTTACTTATTTTAGCCATTAATTCTGCGGCTTCCTTATGAGTCCTATTCCTGAAAACACAATCAGCACAACTATCTAGGTATGTCCTAGATTCTTCGGTTAGTCCATTATAAAATATATCAAGAAGCTCATTCTTAGGTAATGGACTTCTAGCTTGTGCATGAATCAAAGCACAAAACCTTGCCCAAGATTCAGGCAATACCTCTTTTTCTCCCTGTTTAAAATCAAAAAGTTCCTGCAAAATAGCATGTCTAGAACTAGGAGGAAAATATTTCTGCAGGAAAGTACTAATCAAACACTCAGGGCTATCAATAGATCCAGGAGGTAAATTACTAAACCAAGTTTTAGCTTCTCCTTTCAGTGAAAAGGGGAAGATCTTGGCAACAAAGTAAGTACGCATCTTAATATCATCAGAAAACAAGCCACTCATAGTAGAAAGTTCATTCATATGTGCTACCGCACTTTCATTCTTAGTCCCACAAAAGGTTCTTTCTCAACAATAGCTATGTAAGATAGATCGAGAGAGAAATCATAATCTTCATCTATAATGTTTATAGGAGAAGCAGCAAACTTAGCAATAGGAGATAATTTGGGTCTAATAGTACGCCTCTCAAGGAGAATCTTAGCAGCGCTCCTATCATGGGTGTTTTTACATTCTTTAATAAATTCATCGGTCATCTCAACATAACCATCTTCAATATCGTAACTTTCACTAGACTCAGGTGAACTAACAGGTGTGGTAGTGTCTTCATTAGGAGTTTCGGTATTTCCATCTATAGTTCTAGCAATCGTAGCATCTAGGAAAGGACCTAATGAACCATTCTTATGAAGCATAGTAGAAGCAGCATCAGAAGTTTCATATTCAGCAGTAGTAGTAGTGTGTGTAGCATGTGTATGTGGTGGTGTAACGAGCTTACTTATAACAAATGGTGAATCAAGAGCAGCAGAGGTGTTCAGAACTGTACCTCTTCTTGTAGTGGATGGTAAAATAGGAAACTTGCCATCACGAGACTTACCCATGATGGATGGATAGCAGCGAACAATAGAGAATCCAAGTGAACTTGATAAATAAAGCTATGCTCCTCGGCAATGGCGCCAGAAAATAGTCTTGATGACCCACAAGTATAGGGGGTGTATCGCAGTATTTTCGAGGGAAGTGAAACCCAATTTATTGATTCGACACAAGGGGAGCCAAAGAATATTTGTAAGCCTTAACAACTGAGTTGTCAATTCAGCTGCACCTGGAAACAATCTTGCTCATAGCAGTTTATCAGTAGCAACAGTTTTGTAGTAGGAATAGCAAATAAGCAGCAGTAGTAAAGTAAAGACAGTAGTAACAAAAGCAGTAAACAGTAGGATTCGAGTGCGGTAGGCATAGGGATGGATGGACGGGTGTTGCATGGACAAGACAATTCACATAGCAATCAGAACATAGGGCAATTGCAGATAAATAAGATAAAGCATCCAAGTACTAGACAATCCTAAGCATGTGTTCCATATATAGTCATACGTGCTCGCAATGAGAACTTGCACAACATCTTTTGTCCTGCCAGCCAGTTTGCAGCGGGGCCTCAAGGGAACTACTGGCAATTAAGGTGCTCCTTTTAATAGAGCACCGGAGCAAAGCATTAACACTCCGTGAACACATGTGATCCTCACATCAAAGCCATTCCCTCCGGTTATCCCGATTTTTGTCACTTCGGGGCCATTGATTCCGGACAACAACGTGTGTATACAACTTGTAGATAAGACCATAAACAATACTATCATAATGAATCAATAACATGTTCAGATCTGAAATCATGGCACTCGGGCCCTAGTGACAAGCATTAAGCACAACAAGTCTCAACAAAGTCATAAAGCACTAATAAAAGATACTGGGCACCATGCCCTAACAATCTGATGCCATTACATGAACGATCTCATCTAATCCCTACCATCCCCATAGCCTATAGCGGGGGATTACTCACTCATAGATGGGGGAAACATGGATGGTCGATGAAGAAGCGATGGTGATGATGATCTCCTCCAATTCCCCGTCCCGGCAGGGTGCCAGAACGGAGTTTCTGGTACTGTTTCGTGAAATCTGATGGTGGCGGCGGAGCGGAACTCTTTCTAGAAAAACGTCGAACCTCCTGGAGTTTTTAGGTCAGAAGACTCCTTATAGGCAAAGAGAGAGACCGAGGGGGTTCCTGGGGGGCCCACACCATCCCCTAGCGCGGCCTGGCCTGGCCCGCGCCACCAGGTGGTGTGGCCACCCCTGGCTCTTCTCCGTCTCGTATTCTAGCTCCTAGAGTCTTCGGGTGAAATATGATTTTTGGCATATTTTCCGGGATTTTTCCTAATAGTTGATTTTCTGCATAAAAAGTAGACATCAAGGCAATTCTGCTGAAAACAGCGTCAGTCCGCGTTAGTTGCATCCAAATCACATAAGTTTAGAGGAGAAACAATAGCAAAAGTGTTCGGGAAAGTAGATACGTTTTGGACGTATCAATCCCCGATCTAGTATTCTTGCTAATATCTAGATCTTGTATTTTGTTATTGATAACTTGTTCTTGTGGCAGCTTGTTGTCATTACGGGAGCCTCCAAGTTGGTTGTAGAGTTGTGCCCCGCTAGTTGTGTAAAGGCACCGGTACCCGCCTCGAAGGGTTCGTATAGTGGAAAGGTGGATCAGGCCTTTGGTGATGGGATCCATCGGAGAACAGGGTGAGGCCTGTTGTGGCGTGGTGGTCTTAGTACCGTCCACCCCTCTAACGCAGATGTACTTCCCTTCACAAGGAAGAAACTGCGGTAAAACAAATCATGTGTTTCTGCGTGCTTCACTGCGGTTCACTCGTTCCTTTTTCCACTCGTCTCTTACTCGCTAGTAGATAGGTTTGCATATAGGAAAATTCTTCTAAATAGTTATCTAGAGAATTTACCTTTTGTGTCAAGACTAAAATTGAAAAAGCATTAAAATTTAAAGTAGCACCTATTCACCTCCAGATGCCCGTACGATCCATTTCAGCAGCGACATGCAGCGCTTGGCGAGGAAATTGGGCTCGATCTGGCTTATGAAGTCGAGGTGGAGTCGATCTGGCTCGAAATTTCCAACAAAATTGATGGGATAAACTTGCGAAGCTGGGGCGGCGACGGGCGGTGCTTGGCAAGAAAATTGGGCTCGATCTGACTTAGCGACGGGGCGGATATAACCGGCCAAAAAACATAGCGATGTCGGCCAAGACGGGATCATTTCTATTGTCACTGGTGACCCCTACCCCGTTGCAACCGACGGCTACTCTGTCGTCGTTGTCCTTCACTGCTCCTGAGTCCAATAGTATGTCTTGATCTGTCATGTAACTTGCCTGGGGGAAGAAAATATAAAATTGTCACGTTCTCCTTTTTGTGTGGCATAGACTCATTTTAGTTTCTCAATAGAAATCATCGGTTCGTCATGTTTCATGATTAAAATGGCTTTTCGGTAGGGGTTCCATGGACTGAAGAAGAGCACTGGAGGTTTTTGCTTGGATTGCAAAAGCTTGGGAAAGGTGATTGGCGAGGAATTTCTCATAATTTTGTGGTCTGAAGAACACCTACTCGAGCGTCTCCAACTTGGTAGACCGGCTCCCTCTGTTAAATCTCTCCTGAGCTGATCATGTTTTTTCTGAATCTAACCGAGTGAAATCACCGGTATGTTGCTCAGAACTCCGAATTAGCGCGTGTAATCCTTCAGGTCGTCCAATTTGGGAAGGGGAAAGGTTCTGATTCTCTTTGATCCTGGGAGCGGACAAGCACCTAGACTACGCCTTCTGTTCATTGAATTTTACTGCCCATTAGGCCATCAGCCAGTTTACAAGGAACTGTGTGAACCCAATTTAACCTCAGCTGCAAGCCTTTAACGAAATGAGGCCGGCTCCTCTTCTCCTGGTCCAGTGATTCCGGCATGAGTCCATGCGGGAATTCATATCCAACAGTAGAATTATCATTAATGTACGTAGTAATACTAACTCAGTTTACCTTATGTTGCCAATGAAGCATATTGTATTCTGAATTATCCCACTCTCGATAAAGGTTGTAGTTTTAGATAAATCAGACTGTATTCACTCATCAAATAATTTGATGTAGAATTCCATTACCAGTGGGCTGTCGTAGTTTAGAATTTCAGATGCTACATTGTAAACCACATACTATGATGTGGGCGAGCTTTAATTTGTTTTGCGTTGAAAAGAATGACTTTGTGTAGGTGTCCTAACCGCTATACAGCTGTTCTAATATTCACTCATTTTGTGTTCTAAGTTTTATGTCCTAAAAATAAAAATAGACATTGTGATTAATATCTAAATTGATGTACCTAAATAGCACCGACTATTCTCAATTAGTTTTGGGCTGGTCATGAATGGTAATTATCAATAATTCCTTAGCTTTTCTGTCCTAATGTTTGCTCGGACCAAATGTCTTGTGTGGTGTTGAAATTCGTATCTTTATGGGCGGCAGAACACCGCCTCCTGTCCCTGTCGCGCGACAAGACCACCGGGGAGTGGGACGTGGACGAGGAGGAGATGTCTTCAGCATTGTTGAGTCCCGTAACAACACACAGTATTTTTCCTAGTCTCTACTACTTAAAAAGGAGAAATTCGGTCGCTACGTTTCGTCTAACATTTTTTTAGACTGTTTTGCCTCCCACCAAATCTCTACTCCTCTATTTTTTTCTCTACTTTCCGTCGTCTCCAACATGTCGATGTCTTCGTCCAACATTTTCTCGCTCGCGCATCGCTCTACCCAAAAAAAAAGTTTCGTCCTAAGTGCCCTCTCTCCTCGCACACGCATAGCACCCGACCTGGTCGCGTAGGGTTCCTCGACCCCTGGACATCGCCGCCTCCTCCACAGCACCACCACCGCCCCCAACGCAGCCTTCAGTAGCAGCCCAGCGTCGCCTGCCCTGCTCCGCATCGCACGCGTACGACTGTTCTGCTGCGCCTACTCGCCCACCTGCTCGCCGACGAGCACCTCCTTAATATCTCGTCTCCGGCAAGGTCCTCCTTCATACCTCGAGCAACCAGCGCCGCCGGCAGGATTGGGGGATCCACGAGGCCGTCGTCGCCGGCACGACCCCTATCCACGAAGTCTTGGGTATGTGACCAACCACCACCACGTAGTCCTAATTTGATCCTGTCTAATATGAAAAGTGCCAATTTTTTGTTACTGATCAGATCGTGGCATGCTTGTGGCCAGATCCATGCTTGTGGCCAGATCCGTCAGTACGTTCTTGTATGTTCTGGATGGTGTTCTTGATTAGTGCAGGGAATAAGTGCATGGTTTTTGGAGTATTCCAAGTAATAGATTGATGCGAGATTTCAGTCAGATGGATTTGTTGGTCCAAGTTCTTCCAGATGGACTTGTTTTTCCAAGATTTTTTCTTATTCCACTCCGATCTACTTCCATTTTTCCAAGTCGAGCAGTGTAGATATTAACAGATATAATGTTGGATCTCTATTCTCCATTGGCCATCGCTCATGAAATGGACGCCTCAAATATTGAGTACGTTTGTGGATGGATTTCTGGATGAGTTTTGTCCAATTAACTAACACATAACTGCAGGTTCGTGAGATTTATGATTGCCTGCATTGTCATGGTGAAGCAAAAGTATTATTTCAAGGTTGTCATTGATAAAGCAATTTGGTGAGGTTTTTTGGACAATATATATTTTTTGTGATTTCAACTCCTAATATTCTAAGTCAATTATCAGTTTTCTAGACCCGTATCTAATTTAGCTGCTATTTTGTACACAAGTTTGAGCTTACCAAGTGTGGAAGGTCTAGGCAAAACTAGAGAGGAAATAAGAATGTGTACAATGAAATACTTGTCCTCTCAATAAAAACGGAAGGAGATAGGCGGCGGTCGTTCACACACAATCACCATGGATGCTGCCATGGTATGTACTTCAGTTACCTAGAGTAAACAGTATCAATTGTATATGTATAGTTGATAATGTTTGTGTTGCTGGAAAATTTTTATTCTTTGCTGAAATTTTCACTGGTTGCTTACTTGCTTTAATCCCACACCTGCCGGTATAGTCTCTGCTCAGATTCAGTTTACTCATATTGTTCTCTTTTAGGTCTATTAGGAATTTCAGCTCTGCGCACTATTGTAGATTAGTATAGTTAAGTATAGTTTTGGCAACTAGCGTGACAATATTTTCTGATGAAGATCGAATATCCCTTTGACCTTTCTTGTCTTTGCCAAGCAGGGAAAAATTTGTAGTCAATCTGATGGAAAAAAATTCCACTGTGTTAAGGAGCACAATTTGGCACGAACTAACAAATTCTCAGGTTGCAACTTATTGCGGTTATTGCTACTATATACTCCTAATTGGTACAATTTATAATGCCTCCCCCTTGATTGTCCCAGTCCTCCACCCCACATCTCGGGGCATGGAGTCCTGCGCCCTCCCCAGATCGTGAGCAAGAGCAGCAGCACGGAGGCGCATCTCGAGGCATGGATCTAGGCATAGGTGCCCGAGATATAGGCATGGAGGCCTGGATCCGACCTCCTCCTTGATCTTCCCCATTTGATCTCCTAAGGTGAATTTGTGGACTTTTTAAGTAAATTGCATTTTAATTTCATGGATCTATTTGGATATGAATCTATGTTGTAGATAGCATGACAATTATCCGTACACGTACAAATTTGAGAATATAGAGGAGTACGCACTATCTTATTCTGGTATAGGGCATATACATACTCCACCTATCCTCTCCTAACACGTTGAGGTAGTTTTAAGCTTGGCTGATACTTGAGGTCTAGAGTTTAGGCCGAGATGCGGTTGCTCGGTCGCTTCACAACGGTCATCGTCATCTTAGCCAGTGCTGCTATCCACGCTGGCAACTCAAGCCACCTCCAGTCCAGTAATTTGAGGTCTCTTAGAATCTGTATTTACTGAAAATTAACTTAAACTGTTCAGGAAATTAGCATGCATGTGACTTTGCTTGAGATATCAGGCATGGGAAGATAAATAAGAGTTGTGATGTCAGTATCTATAAAGTATGTATTAGTAGATATGTTGCGCAATTGTGAAAATGTTACCGAGCTTTGAGCTATGAAGTTGAGATTCACGATGGATAGAACGCTTACACGGCGTAAGTTTCAGTTCAAGGAAAGTTTTACTGAACTATAACCACTTATTGACTGATAACCAAACACCAAGTATGACAACTGAAGCTCCATATGAAGCGAACGCTGAGTTTACACGACAACAACGAATCTCCTGCCTTCCTAGATAGATGCCAATGCACCAGTTCAGCAGACAACGGTCTGTTTTCTGCTCTCTAGTGGTTTCCTAGACATTAGTTTAGGATATACGATATTTGGCTGAAGTGTGGATTTTTCACTCCAATATCCATTGCTGCTCGGTGTCCTTTGTGCAAGTTGCGCTTATCTGAATTCCATGCAAAGTCAATTTTTTGTCCTAATATTGTTGCATAGATAGCTTGCCCTTTTGATGTTCTGATCATAGTACTCATGGCGTTTTGTAGATTGACGAGCTTGTGAAAGGAAGAAATGTAAAGATGAATACTTGGGTGCTAGGCAGAGAAATTAAATTGGCTTGGGTGTGGTCAGTGATTAAAGATGAACAACATACAATATAAATGCATTTATAAATAATTTTGATAAACAAACATCAGTTATGTATATCGTAGGATACAAAGGAGCATCTTAAATTGATTTGTGACCGACTTAGCAAAGTTAATGGTTCAGTGCATTTGTTACTGACTTACTGGGAAGGTTTTGGAATATTCTCATGTCATATGTTGAACTTCTTTATCATTTTTGTATCTAGCGTCATGTGAAATTACAAGCTAACAATGTTTCTACTATATGCAGGTGTATGTATGAACTTTACAATATCACTCCCCCTGTGCAATTAGTTTTCTCTTGTGAAGGCTAGTAAGGTGCCTTCTCACACTATGAAACCAAAAGTAGACATCATATTTCACACTGAGCGGACTGGTGCTCTTGACCAGATGAGAACATCGAGGAATATGATTAGAGTCGAAAAGAAAATGAATTGGGCTAGCTGGGTCTAATTTGATACCAAATGTTTTGGTTTCATACTTCCATTATTCTTGAGGTAAGAGTGATCTTTAGTACACATATTGTCTGGCTACTTTTCGTTTTTTACGGGACACTAATGCTCTAATAATCATCTATTATAGTTTAAATTTTAAGTTCTATGGGACAAAGGTGCTTCTATCTTTAATAATCATCTTTTACACTATGAAATTGTGAGAACACACGACCTCTTAATCATGAACACGTTATGGACTCTATTTATTGCATATCGAGTTATCGACTAGCCAATGAAACTTTCAAATGCATGTCAGCTGGAACATTTGTGTACTTATCTTTGTGTTTAGGCAATTGATTGTTGCTTGCTATCGAACATGTGTATTTCATGAGTGATTGAGCAATATTGTGTGCCTGATTAATCTTCGATTCTACAGGATCCATGTAATCTAACTTGGATGATTCTATCTTGATTATGTAGAACAAGTACCAATTGTTATATCCTACCATAACATTGTTGCTTCAGTCCTCCTTTTTATGTTAGCTTGATATTTCATGAATTATCATGGCTCATTGGTTTGGTTTACTCTAGTAGATCATTGGGTAGCAATGAAGAGCATTAAGATGCCATTGTGAGGCTGCAGAGAACGACCATATTTAGCAGGATTTAGACATGTGCCTTCCTCGGTGCATAATGATCCCATCATAACCGCTGCCATCGCTAGATCAAATCCACTGTCCTTTCAGTTTTCATAATATTTCTGCCTCTTATTCCATGATTTTTAGACAATATGATCAAAAAATTAATTGATTTGATGGTGTACTATAGGTGTCAGCCTTTTGTTGGATATACGGAGACTAGCGAGAAAGCTTTGTTGGTGCTGCTACCAAATGTGGAGGCAAGAGTGTTCTTATTAGGCTATTGCGAGTATGAATGCGAATCAGTTGATGCAGCACCGTTCTGTATGATAACGACATTGGGAACCTTGATAAAGATTCAGAAAAAGTACTTCTCTTCGTAAGGTGGTTATTTTGCATTGCTGAATGGCCCCTTTTGCATTGCTATGAAAGCCTTTCAATTTTAGGCAAATGATGAAACATATTGTTTCCTGTCTGAAGCGTGTACTTAACCATGTACCTATACGGCTATACCACAAATGTTCTGATTCAGTTTGAGTAACATCACTGAAAAAGCATATTTGAATTCTGATCTCTGGTCAATTTAGTAAAGTTACTCATACTGATTCCCATTTAGTTTATGTGGTGTTCAATCTTGGAGAAGCGTATTAAACGATGGATGAGAATAAAGACCCACCTAAGTAGGTAGTACATCCAGTTGAAAGGTCTAGCTTCATGCAGTTGATAGATTTGGCCGAGTAAAAAAAGGAGTATTTTCTTGGTTTGTGAAAATACATACAAACTGGTCAATAAAATAAAAAACTTAATAAATCAATTCCTCTCTAAATTTTTATTTGTTATCCCGTAGCAACGGACGAACATGTAACTAGTGAAATAAAAAGCAGCCGAGACACCCGACGGAACAGCGACCGAATCCTTGTATGGGCCGACCCGACGGACGCGCCGCACCTCCCGGTCTTTAGGATTCGGTCAATTCGCGCGTGCAGCCACAGAATCGAAATTGGGCCGGCCCAAAAACAAACGTGAGCGGGCGCTATGGCCGTCGGGAAAGCCCGAGCGCTAGAGTTTTCCCAGCTTGCATCCGAAAATATGCGCTTTCAGATTTGTGAGCAAATACATGTTAGAAATTACATAAAGGCCCCTAACGGTCGACAGATCCGCCCTCTCGACGCCGCCGACAGAATCCCCACACATTCGGACCTGTCCAACCTCGTCTTGCTGCCGCACCTCCGCCTCAACTGACCTGCGCTGGCCGGTCGACGGTCATGGAGGAGAAGCGAGGTGAAACCGGCGGAGGCGGCGGAGGCGGCGGCCGCGGCCGCGGCGGCAGCGGCGGCACTCGAGGGTCCACAGGTCCGCGAACACCAATTTCGCGCCGTCGAATCTGCGCCGAGCTACCGCGCCCTCCTCCTATGTGCGCTTCGCCACAGCGCGGGAGCCTCTCTCCGCGCGACTGCGCCACCGCCCCACAGCAGCGCTTTCACTCTACACGGGGAGTATCCCCTCCAAGGTGCGTGTCTCTCACCCCTTCCTCCCCACCCCTCTCCACCGCCACCCTCGCCCCCAACAACAACCCGAAACCTAAACTGATCTAGGGTTTGTATGGTTCTTTCAGGTCAGACATTAAGAGCGCCAAAAGATCCAAGAATGAATCTGTTGGGTGCGATTCTCTAATTTCCCCATCTTTCTTTCCCGCAGTATCATTGGAAATTGCTGGATTTATAGAACAGGACTTAGTTAATCATTTAATTTCCTTATTGCTCTAACTTTTGATTAGGATACCGCCCTATGAGGTGGAAGGACCTGTAAGCAATAAGGATGTGCCAGGAACAAGTTTAAGAAGGTACTCGATTGTTTCCATTCCTGTATGTCAACCTTCCTGTATGTATCAGATATCTTAGGGGGCATTGCTAATTACTTTGTTGCAATGGTTGGTTTGTGAGGTGTATGATTCTGGGTGACGAAGAAAATCATTTGGATTCCCACTCATAATTTGTGATTATTAACAACCAGCTACTTCTGACAAATCATGCTGTCTCAGTCAATTTAGATCGTTTTCTTATTCTTGCGTTTGTGTTTTTGTAGTTAGCTTAATGCATTTTACTGGAGATAACTGGAGACAGTGTCTACATTTCTGAAGTTATTCTAGGTCGAGATGTGCATGATTCTGGGTGACGAAGAAAATCGTTCGGATTCCCACTGATAATTCGTGATTATTAACAACCAGCTACTTCTGACAGATAATGCTGTCTCAGTTCAATTTAGATTGTTTTCTTATTCTCGCGTTTGCGTTTTGTAGTTAGCTTAATGCATTTTACTGGAGATTGCTGGAGAAAGTGTCTACATGTGTGATGTTAGCTCGATATCTCATGATTATTCGCAACCAGCTACCTCTGACAGATCATGCCTTCTTTTTTATTTATTTGCACATCAAGTTGTCATTTCTCAATTTTACTACTTATAGTAGGGACTGTAGGAATGATTTGGCCTCTACTTGATTCAGTGATTGGTTTCTGTTACCGAAATTTGAAGTATGTGTTGTTGTTTCTATTTGCATTGAGCCTGTGATGTTAGCTAAATAGTTGCTACTCTTGATGGGAGTATCTCCCACTTGATGATATTAGCCACCAAGATCTACCTAGCCAGTCTTCCCCCTCCACCTCTGGAAGAATTATTTTTAGCACAGCTTCAACATGCACATGCTGCACCTTTCTCACTAGATCCTCTTTTCCAAGTTTTGTTGTTGGATCAATTAAGTCTGAGACCCATTTTATACTTAGTTTGCTTGCGTTGCCCATTGGTTTAAGATTTCCCAAGGCAAATGTCTCCGCATATTCTTATTTTTTAACAAGAATTCACCCTCCATATCAAACCATGTTTAAGGAGAAACAAGATCAAGTTTTTGTTTTGGATTTTGATCTTCAATAAAGCAGTTACGGAACTTTCTAAGCTCGCCATTGTGTTTGTATCTTCTTATTTTCTATAGGCGCTTGAAATTCGATTAAAGTCCTTCTATTTACTTTATCTCTTCTACACCCTTAGTTGCATGATACCATATTTACATTTTATATACTGTATTTTTTTCTTTTTTTCTTGTAGGCGACTGGATTTTGCTGAAACAAGCAACGGCCCTTCTGAAATAAAGAATAACACTAAGACCAAAAGCTACCACAACGCAAAGATCATGTACGTAACCTATAACGTGACATCCTTCTGATGCAATTGTGATACCACATTATTAATTTTGAGGTCCATCTCGAGGGGATTTAATTTCTTTCTGAGTTTTACGGTAATACTCTATGTGCTCTACATTGATTTATGTCCATCTGGTTTAGGAATTCATCACCAGAAGCTTTAGAAAGCAATGCACTATCTGGTCACAAAAGGCCATGGCTGAGGTCGTCTGGATGCGTTCTTGGGTTGGCCTTTTCCCCTAATTGTGCTCTATATAACTGACTTGCACCTCAAAAAATTTCATACATCTCATATCTTATTCTTTTTTTACAGAACGTTCAGCATTGACTTAGCAAACGAAACTGTAACTTCTACAAAGAAAAATCCCTCTACACGAGCGCAAGAATTGGTCAACTCCAGAGAGAAAGATAATGAACCAGGACGCCTTCAGTTGAAAGACAAGGCAGCAACAATGTGAGCCACTGTTCTAAAGAGATTCATGCAAACATTGTTTTTTTTTGTGTGTTCAACTGATGAAAAATCTTATGTTATACAGTGCCGGATGCTCTGCGACTTGCGTGAACCACAAGATCTTTCTTTGCCCCAGAGAACTTGGCAGAAGCACTGGAATAGACGGATATTCAATATTAGAAAAAAGGATGCTCCCTGGAGGACATGAAGAGGTGGATTTCTTAGTCAGAAAAGCAAAGAAATCTTTCAATCGCATGATCAAGTGTGTGACAACAGCTCATAAAATGGGCATCTGCTTTAATGGGAACTTGTCGAAGCATAACTTCAGGGTTACCGAAGAAGCCAGTGTGAAGATTACAGGAGCTGAACCAAGCAAGTTCAGTAAGGCCGGTGCTAAGTTGGACGATCGGAAGCTGGCGGATATTATCGAGGAGTTTTTTGCTGGTCTAAATATGCCACCATCTGTTGCTGAGTTATTGAGATTGCTGAGGGAAGCGGAACTAAGACAAGAAGATTCCATGTCAAACAACATATCCCTCAAGACAGAGTTACAGAGAATGTCTCTATCTGAGTGGATGCTGAAAACTGTGGAGACGCTCGAGAAGACGGACACAACTACTGCATACACTGAGATTATGGACACCCTCGAGAAGGCTTACATCAAGCACTGGGATAAATGGCAAACAAGTGCAGTGACAAACGAACACCTCTGCAAAATTTTCGAGTACGTCGACCCAGTAACAGGAAAGGGATCGGTATACCCAAAGACACTGAAGGGGCTGCTGAGATTCGTGAGAAACTGCATCGAGCATCTGCCCAAGCACTCCTACGATCCAGCAACTAGAGAATCTCTCTGTTACCTGTTCGAGATTGATCATGTTATCTCAGGTACCTACCAAGGTCTGTTCGAGATTTTGCAGAGCGTGCTGTCAGCAGCAGGGAAGGCGTGCAACTGGTAGAAGCTCCTGCACTGAAGCTGTAACAGGGCCCTTAGCAGCAGGCTTACAAGTAGTGAAGGAGAATACTATGCAGCTGGTAGAAAGCTCGCTGCTGGGAACAACAATACTGCCAATTAGCCCGTGAGTTGTTCTCTTTATAGATATGACAAATGACCATTGATGATGATGTTGTACAGAGCTCCACAGTATGCAACTATATTAGATAGAACAGAATCAACTTGAGTACAACACTTTTGTACTGTTTTTCTTGCACACGATCCTTCTTGATTGTGCAATCATAACGTGTATAGATTTGTGGCATTGTTATTGACTGCCATCGTGCCGTTTTGGTTCATGTTGATTGGTTGTGGATGTGTGCATCCAGTTCAGTTTGGGTTACGTTTGGTGTGATGTAGTACTGTACATGCTTCAATCTTTTCATGATCTAAAAGAAAAAAGAAAATGTTTACATGCCTTTTCAGCTCCGCTCACATGATCCGTGACTGCTGGTTCTGTAGCGCACAAGATGATAAGAATTCTGTCGGAAATAGACAAAATATATATGTATGGATCCGGTTTTCTTTCTACTACTGTAGTACTTTTTTCTTATGGCTGCTGGACGTGGTTATAACGTGGCTCTATTTTGATATCTGGGATGTCTGGTGCGGTCTTTGCCTATGGTACGTTGGCAAATTAACTATGATAGACTGACGGCTAAGTGCAGATGCATGCAGCTGTTGCAAGGGGAGAGTATCCCAGGGTTCTAATCCCCTTGGGAGAGAATTTCCACTGAGCACAGCGTGAGTTTGGACAGCAAGGGGGAGGAAATCACGATCACAGTAGTAACGGCAAGATCTAAATTTCTTAGCATGATAAGAAAAGTGCCAGCAAAACTTACGTATCTTAGAATTTCTCCTAGAAACGACATATCACTTCGAAACTAATTAGAAATTATTTATTTCTCGTTACAAATCCAGGAATACAAACACAAATTAATCGGAAAGATAGAGAATAATTTAGAAATTTAAAGGAAGCATCAGGAAACGTGAAATACACAAATATATAGCAAAACAGCGAGATACTTCAATCCACATCAACACATGGGGATCAAGAATAATACATGCCTCTCACAAATAACGCAACACGGAAGGTTAGAAATCTAATTCTAAGATAATTCGTGATAGATTATCTTGTTAGATTATCTTGCTAGATGACTGATCATGCTAGATTATCTTGCCGCTGGACCTCATTCTACATCCACCATCAACTTCTTTTAGGCCTTGTTCAGGTAACCAACGTCTCAGGTGGATTGGAGAGAATTAAGGGGGATTTTGACTTAGATGGGATCTATTCCGCCTCAATCCATGCCAATCACGACCTAAACTGACTAGCTTTAGGAAAACCTGCATAGCAAAAAAGTACAAACAGAGTAATTACCACACAATAATACATTTGAAATTATGCACACACACCTGCCTATATGCATATTTCTAGGGACAGTAGCTGCAAACATAATAAGCACACACTAATATATGTTCTTAAGTAAAATATTTTTGTTCTCTTTGATTCCTGGATGCCCACTGCATGAAGGCATCATTTGGGAAGAAAACAACTTGGAAATAGTCCTAAAAGCTTTTCAAGTGTATAAACATTATTACAATTGTGCATGTTCTTAATAATAGGCACCGACTGTTAGTTTTCGCAGGAGTGGTGTCATTGATATCAACATGGACTTTACAAAATCTGAAATGCTTCAAAATGGGCAATGCTATAGTCCATAGGAACATGATCTGCTTACTAATAATGATGAGTGATTTTGACACTGCTGCATGATAGACCCAAAACACAGAATTGGAAGAAGTCATCGTCTCACTCTTCTGTTATCTGGATATGTAATTCTCCAGGCTGACCAATACAAGAACTCCTGAACTCCTAGTACAGATTTCGTCCAGTATAGAACTGTTTGCATAAGTAGTTTGCCTCTAAACAGCTACACCTGATCGACTATGACTCCAAAGTTACCCAACACAACAATTTGCCATCACATCTAACAACAGACTATTTTTTAGGGAAAGAGTAACAATGTCACACACAACCAAATTGCAATATAGTCAGTGTAACTAAAAACTAATTCACATGGTAGCATCAAGATACTTCATCCCCGGGGGACGCCTAGTAGTTCCCAAATTGGATCAGGAGATTTTGCTGCAAAATTGGGCAGTTCAGTGACCCAATTACCAAGTTTGAGTCAGCCCATAAATAGTTCTTTTAAGGGCCTCATAAATATTTTTGTACACCATATGGAGTATTCCTTTGGTTAATATACTACCAGTAGGTAAAAGAATCCCCTATCCAAGAACAAGTCCAAACATCACAACAACATCCTGTTCCGAGACAAACAATTTCTATCCTGAAAAAAATGATATCGTTAATTCAGGCAAATCTTTATACCAGTTCTGACACGGAATCACCTGGAATCGCTCCTTCTCCTTCAACATAAGACTGACATCTCTGCATAAGGTTTTACTCCGTACCTGATAAGGAATTTCTATTGCCAGATACTACATCCCTGGGGCTGGCTGATTCTATAATATAAACAGTATTTCTGTCTTTTCTGCTCATTTATATTGCTACAGGTGTTAATTGAATTTGCTCATGAAATTCTAATATAGGCAGAGTAATTTGAGAAGGAAAAATCCCCACCTTTTCATACATGAGCTTCTACAGGATAAGTAAACCGATGAAATAATTTCAATAGTCCCCATGGATGATCAACTATTCTGAGAGAAGTGTTCAATCAAGTTGCAATGACAAATGTATAGCAACAATTATAGCAACTTGTCCACCGGTACAAATTATTCTCTGTTCCCACAATTCAAAGGAAAACGTTACAGCAGATACAAAATAGACAATTCAGAAAGGCACACGTTCTTTTTTTTACAACTCTACACCAACACCATCGGAACAGGCGCGCAGCAAAACTACATCTCGGATGGCGGCACCGGGTAAACTCTACAAGCTGACGATAGGTCGAGCCTTCTTGCAACCAAAACCACCTTTTGAACTCCAAAGGACGTGTGCAGATACACCATAGTAAACAGCTAGTGAACATAAAATGACAACAATACAGCTTTCTTTGGTACCGCAGATTGTACACCTCTCACCTCCTAGAGATGGCTCTAGAAATTCTCTTACAACAGGGACTGGTCCGAAGGGCTTCCTCATGAGGGCGGATTGCTTCAACCAGGGCATTATGGAGATGGCCCTGCCAGGAAAAACAGGGAAGGGAATGCTGAACATTATGCATGGTGTAATTTGCCATAGTACTTCACAAATTCATTTGGATAGAAAGAAACACTCACCCTAGTGTTAACAAGGGCAGTATGAATTACGTAGTTTGCAAAAGGATCTTGCAGCAGTTGTTCAAAATGGGTCACTGAGATCAAGTCAAACACTATGGCAGCTTTGTCCTCATCCGAGAGCACCTTCAGGCATTTCTCCACCACATTGCTGCTCACTTTTTGTTTCGAGAGATAAACATAACTTCCTTCAAACTGAGATGCCAGGTGTGCATTTGCAGAAGGAATTTTCTGATCCAGGACATACTGGACCACATAATTGCTGAAAGAAGGTGCAAAATTTTAGTTTTTTTGAGAGTTAATATAGTTTACATGCTGTTAAACATCTGCTTCTAGGTATCATTCATGATACATAAACGAAACATGTGATGGAGATACATTCACTACTGCCCAAAAGATAAATCTGGTTGGAAATGTCTCTCAAGTCTCGAGGATTAGAAAAGGAAACAAGAAAGTAAATCGAATCATCCAAATAATTATTTTAACAAATTTGGGTTCTTGTAGTCAAGGAAGACTTCACAGGATATGATTATCAGCACCACTACTGTGCTGTAAGTGAAATGCAACAGACCATGAACACGTATAACTCAACATATCAAAGTATTCTTAAATGGGAAAATGAGTCCAACTGATCAAATATATTTTGATTGACACAACACATAATCTGTACCAACAGAAACAATGGGGGCTAATTAGGGTTTTTTAGGTCAAAGAGCTAACTAAGTCAATGGTGTGAAGATAATTCTCCTTTTGACAAGGGGTGTGAAGAAAACTCCTCCAGCAAAATATCAGTTTAGTGTCAGTTATATGCAAAAGTTGAGCTACAGTACTACAAAAAGTATAAAACAAATGCATTGATGTGGTGTAAGCTAGATATTCTTCCCTTCATTAATCCTAATTCAAAATCCCGCCAGCAATATGGACCTATATATCTAGTGTTGATAATGTATCACTGATGAGATCTCTACAACTTAGCACTGTTTTGCAAGAAAAAGGAAAGAAACATAAAGCAATTATGTTCCTTTGCAATAGCGCAGTAGAAGCAGCTAGCAAAGAGGAAGGGTGGGTTTACCCAAATGGATCTTGAGCCAGCTGAAAGGCATGAGCACACACTTCGACAATTAGCTTGGCTTGATATTCACCACGTGCACTAGTTATGCACTTCTGTAAAACACAGCAGCCATGGCGATGTATTGCCATTTCAAAACAATGTGTCGCAGCAGCCTCATATATGAACTGTGCAAAGAGAGTAGGAATAAATATATTGCAGATGATAATGATATAATCAAATCAAGTCAGATCATTGGATACTTCACACATACTCCTTCCGTTTCTAAATATAAGGTGTATAGTTTTTGGCACGGAAATTAAAGAACGCATGTGGAGGAAAAGTGACACAAATTTTGGGCGAGATTACACCTGACTAATTGATATGAGAAAATAGAGGAACTTGCCTGAGATACGGAAATGTAATCAAATCCCTAAAAAATTGTCCAAACGAGTGGTGCAATGCAATAAACCTTATATTTCGGATTTTTTTCTCAAAAAACTACACACCTTATATCAAGAAACAGAGGGAGTAATTTTTTGCACTAAAAATCCATAACACACTACTGATATACCTGCCGTGTTGGTTTAAAAGGTGATAATGCTATCTCTTTTATCGTTAAAAAAGTATCCCCTTAGCATTTTTCCTCTAAAAAATCCATGCATTGAGCTATGGCAGTTGGCAAGACGATCATACTTGCTCAATGAATTAATCTCTATATCGTCATAGGCCGTTACATCAAATGTAAGTTCAGAATATACTAGTATAAGGTCTGGTACATTACATGACTTCGTGATCAAGATATTACCGTGTAGAAGAAAGCTTGGCATAGCATATATTCCTACTGATATTGGTCTATGAGTCTTAACACAAGGTACGTGCAAAAATATGTAAAAGACGATAGCGAAGAATAAAGGAAGTATGTGATATCCTAATCAAAGTAAAGTACATGGAGAGAGGGGAACTGAAAGGGGTCACACGACATCATCACCATTAATATAATATTGCAAGAAAATGGACCTAGAGAGAACCTAAACACTAGTAATTTAGTAAAGCATAATCATATTCTGGCCTTGGTTCATTTTAGACGCGATTTTTTTAATGTCCTAATTTGCCAAACTGAATTCAGGTCCTATTTTGGTTCTCCCTAGTGTCAATTGTACAGATATCATGTATGATATGTACTCGAGAATGAGACCTACTTGAACCTACTACATACCTTTTGTACATGCAGTGACGCATATGGAGTTAAGATGGGAACTCTAGAACAAGCTATAGTACTGTTACTTTTTGCTAGAATGTTTCTCATCAGCAAACAAAGCCTCATGAATATTGTCTGGCAAATATAAACTGCTTAAGAAAGACATTCGAGGATACACTTCTAAAAATGTGCTTAACGATGTACAAGTTTAGTATTGGTTCATCTGCATATAATGCAGTACTTAGTATAAGTGAAACACAGCTTATTACAAATGCATAACTCAAGCTATAAATTCAAACAGTGATAATGCTTCTGAGTTCGTACACAGGTACAGGTTTAACTGTTTAAGTACTTCAATATTTTGCACTAGGCTATGCAGATTGCATGGAATGGTCCACTGAATATAGCCAATAAATTCCCTGTTTCAGTACTGACTGTCAAACTTATGCAGTGCATTGTCGAAAAATGCGACAAATAATAAATGGTGTGCAAAATCAACTGTATTACGAAATTGCTAATAATGATGAAGCTGCTACAGAAGAACGAAAACAGTTATTAGTAGACTAACTACTGCTATTTACCTTGTTCTCCTCTGCACCAAAGTTCGACAAGCATTTCTGTATGACATGATTACCATTAAGGTCATTGACAAGATGCATAAAGCCTGGTTGTAGGGCAGAAATAATGCGCACTATCTGCTTCTTTGTCTTAACAGTCTCTATCAGTTTCTGTATTGCCCTTGTCCTGAAACAAAATCACAACAACCAAATCAACACCCATCATTTGCATGCAGTTAGTAATTAACAAAGTGGTTTATATTGCAATGTAAGCATCATAGCACACTTGTCGTAGTACTGTGTCTGTACTACTAGACCTGTCCAAACTCAAACGGCAACATTCTCAGATCACATTTATGACAGTTTGTTAGCGAGTCCAGTTACTACTCATGTCAGGATCAAAATGCACTTAATTGGTCAGTTTTGAGAAGAGAAGAGAATTACCCATGCGTGTTCAGGGAGATTCTCAGCAGCTTCACAGGGTCCTCTGTCAGCACAACAATGATCCTTAGCCTCTGATCCTCATCGCAGACATCCAGAAGCTTCTGTATGAGATAGTTGGCAAAGGAGTTGGTCATGAGCTCTGCAATGTGGTCGATGATTCCTTCAAAGATGACATCCATGTGATGCTTCCCCTCCTCAAACTTCTGCTGCAAGAACCTGCACCCGTTCTGGTCCTTGGCCATGAAGTAGATGTAGCCCTTCACTCCAACCATCTTCTCGTACCTGAGCATCCTAGGACTCTCCAGCTCCGGCGCCCTGTTGTTGACATGATGCTGAAATCTCCTCTCCTTGGTACGGTTCAGAAAAGGAACATTCTTCTTCCCATCAAAATTCTGACTGTCCTCACGGCGAAACCCCTCCATCTGGTGATTGAAACCGCCTTTGGTATAGCGATTCCCAGCCACAGGCACGCCGTACTCGCATTGCAGTTTGGGTGAACGGCCACGGTGGTCGAGGGCGACGGGACCAGTACCAACATAGCCCCAATTGTGATCTGCTGCGGCAGCCTGCCCATGAAGCATGAAGGGCTCGGCGTGCCCATGACCAGGGTGCACCAAACCCTGACCCCATCCAATGCCAGTGCCATTTCCTGTCCTATTGTACACGAAGCCGCCCATACTGGCGTCCAGGGTTCTGGGGAAGCCGCCGTGGCCACCCAGGCCGACGTCCGCCCCGAGTGTGAAGCGCTGCTGCAGCGGCGGCGGCGCGGCATACCCGGCCGCCGGCCGGGCCTGATCAGCCAGCAGGGGCTCGCCAGGAACCGAGGAACCCGGCGCCCCAAAGTGGTAGCCGAAGTAGGCCCCGTGCGCCGCGGGGAAATCTGGCGGGGCGTTGCTGGCGGGCGGGGCAGGCACGCCCTGCGGCGCGGGCGCGGCGGGCGGGTCCTCGACGAGCAGGCCGCGGAGCTGGTTCGCCAGCCACAGATTCTCCGGGTCGCCCGCTGCGGGCACCAGCGGCGATGGCGCGCCGCCGACGAACGGGCTTGGCGGCGGCAGAGGCGCCGGGCACACGCGGAGCGGCGCGTGGAAGCCGCCGCCGCCGCCCTGCGGGTGACCGCCATCGTCGCGACGGCTGCTCATGGCGATGGGGTAGTAGGCGTCCCCGGCGTGTCCTTGGTGGCGCGGGGTCGAGTTCCCGTGATGGCGCGGCGGCGCTCCCCCGAGGCGGTGACCCTGCGGGGAGGTGACCTGGGGGATCTCGCTGAGGAGCAAGTCCATCTCTTTCTCCTCGGGCCTCTCCTCGGCCACCGTCGCCGTGGCCGCCGCCGCCACCATCCCGCCCATCATCTCCAGATCAACAGACCGAAACAGCAGCAGCAGAAGGAAAACAAGGGCAGATCGGATTGCAACAACCTGGAGGGAATCGGCCGTGGGAGGCGGCCGGATCGGGAGTGGGGATCGGGAGCAGGGGTTAGCAGTGGTGCATTGGGGGGCGGATGGGGGAGGTGGAGAGGCCGGTGAGGCATGCAAAAGGGGAGAGGAGGGGCGCAAGAGGGAGGCGGTGGGTTTATATACCCAATTGACTGGGCTTCTCCCTTGTGCTTCTTTCTGCTCAGCTCATCCTGCCCTCACCCCTCCCCCTCGCTCGCCCTCACCTTCCTCCGCATTGGTGAGGGGGACGAGTACATCAACGTATAGTACCTACAAATACCATCTCTGTACTGTACGTACGCCACGTCATGGTGGTGTGCACGTCTGAGAATCCGCGATGTCAGTTTGCCGGATTTTTAACAGTCTTTCCAGAGGCACAGATCCGCCATTTAAAGGATATATCATTCTATTGTTCAGTTTTTGGCTCTGGTTTCTATAGTACTACCTCCCTCCTAAAATATAAGACACCTAAAGATTAGTAAAATATCAAATTTTACTAACTTTAATCAAATATTTAGAAAAAAGTATCTACGTTTATAATATTGAATGGCCATATTAAAAAAATAGTAAATGTTCGTATTTTTTATATAATCTTGATCAAACATAGAAAAAATTAACTTTTGACTAATCCTTAGACGTCTTATATTTTAGGACGGAGGGTGTATTATCAAGCATCTCCACAAGCCCTACATGTCCCCTCCTAATACCTAAACTGACAAAAAACTAAGTTTTGTTGATTTGAGACTATAGTCGTCCCATCCAAGTACCTATATTTGTTAGGAAGCCACCTTATAATTATTTTAAGGCCATTCCTCAACTTTTCAGTTTTTGCTTATTGCTACTATCCTTTCCGCCCTCTAAACTATTTTTATCCTTCTTTAATACATAGAAATAATCTGATATACTTTTTTTCGAGAATTAATCTGAGGTATTTGAAATAAATGCCGAGCGAGGTTTTCAAAATTGTATTGTTATAAAAGCATAGTATTGTAAAGTTCGCTTTAAGACATATTCACATGTATGATTTTTAAGTGATAAAATCCAAGTAAATGTGTGAATATAAAGAAATAGGAAGATCTACACAGTAATTGTTAGATGCCACTCTTCTACAATTGGAACTTTTTGTGGTTTGTGTTAAAATGTCCGCACGCCTTCCAAAAGTGGTATCGTATTAATGTGTTATTAACCCGAGTAATGTGACAATCTTGATGATGAAGCATCTTGTTGTATAGAAGTGTGGTAATGTCCCACCTAAATTCAACGACGTACACCACATTCTTTCCATTAAACAATGTTAAGTTGAGTTAACTAATCTAATGAGATTATGGGAATGATTTTGAGGGTTTAGTCTCCCAAAGGAGTCATAGACGTAGAGCTAATTGAAAAAATGAGGATGATAGTTCGAAAGAAGTTAAATTGTGCTACTAGAGTTCACGTGAAACTCTATAACTTGGTATGCCTACTTCTAAGCCATCGTTTTTTTTTTGGCTTTCTAAGCTAGGTTCCACTCTATCGTGATAAACGAGCAAAAAATGTGTGTCATCCGGTGCAAACAACGGATGGAAACTAAAAAAGAAAGGTTCCTCTTGCCTAGTGCTAACAATGCCACATCATTGAATGGATTTTGTGATCCACTCGAAATGATATGTGCTATCATGGACAACCGTGTGAAGGAAATTTTGTGAAGAACAATTGTGTTGATCAAAAGTTGGTGCTTACTGTGCCTAGACAAACACTTGAGATTGTTAGATGCACATATGCTTATGCGAGACTATAGAAGAGGGGAACTTCTGAGGATTACATGGTCATGTCGGCGTTGATGATTGGGATTGCAACAAAGGACGAATTTGGATGCCATCAGCTAATCTTCTAAAACGATGGTGTCGGGAGGTGCCTTGTGAGAATCTTATCGATGAACATTCTTTTGTGTCTTTCTATATAGTCTTCTCTTAGTATATTTGTTATTTTGCCCACCCTAAAATTGTGTACTTCCGATCAAGCCCACAATAGTTGATCAAAACTTTGTGACATTTGGTTGCATTTTAATTGAACTAGGGGGTCACTCTTAATAATCAAACAAAATTGCTTACAAAGAGTACTACTTATCAGGCAAAAAAAGCAATTAAACAGGAAACCGAAACAAGAACCTGGTTCCGGTGATATAGATATAACACGTGAAGACCATAAACTAGTAGGCGAAGGTTGTCATGTAAAAGACTGAAGATTTTGGTTTCTTTAGGTTTCGAAATATCTCATAATTTATGAGGTTAAAGTTGGTATGCAACGACTTTACTTAGATTTAGTTTTTCGTGTTGAATGCTATGATGCTTTTGGGTTGAGGGAAATGTTTCATCGGGGTGGAACCTCTCGAGGGTTCATGCTAAATAACTTAAAAGTTGCTCTAATTTGTTGCAAGTTGGAGTTTTGAATATACTTTTTAAAGATCTTTTGTTGTTCAATTAAAGGGAAATGAATTTTGAAGGATCCCCGCCCCCTCCCCCCCTTTAGCTAACGACTCTTGAATCTTGCAGGTTCCGCATGGGTAAGTTGTACTTTATTAAGGGAGCGTCTAGATCTCAGACGCTTGATTTTTAATTATGTCTCAGTCGCTGATGTCATCCTACTATTTTATGCTAATTCTTAATTACAACTCATTAAATTTCGAGTTGCAACTCATGTATAACTTTCACACTCCACGAATCGCGAAGTATATTCAATGGTGAGAGAGACGACCGAGATATAACTAGAAATCAGGCCTGATTTCTAGCAAAAGCGTTTTCTTAATATAGAAAAATGATATTACCAACGACATTGTCAACTGCATATCTGACACATATTACCGAGACATCTTGTTCCCATTCTTGGGATGGGAAATATCAACATTTTCCGACTGAGATTGTGCGGCACAAAGAGATGTTTGCGATGCTATCCTTCACTTCATGCATCGATCAGACCAAGTCACATTATACGTTTCCATTTCGGTACACCAGCATTGAATTGCCACGACAGAATTTACATTGCAGCAACATTATTCTCTTGTACTAGCACATAACTGATGGATCTTAATTGCCATACATGAAGGCACGCAATTAAATAGTTGAATGCCATCGCACAAGAGAAATAGTGGAATGCCGTGGCACGAACTTTAGAACATCTTATTCCGACATACTCGCTCCGATTTCTATAAGATGTTTTAGTTTGATGAAAAAATTGTATCTAGACCTCTTTTAGTGTGTAGATTCACTCCGAACCTACACACTAAAAGACATTTAGATATACTTCTTTCATAAAGATAAAACACCTTATATTATGAAACAGAGGGAGTAGATATTGTGTGGTGTCCAACAGATTCAGTACATCGTCTTTGGGTGAAACGAACACGAAACACCACCGCGTCCCCGCGTCGTCTACCCGAGAGAGACGGTCGGGGGATCCTCCCTCTCCCTGTAGCGACCCTCCTTCCCCTAGCCCCCTCCAGCCACCGCCAGCGTGTGCCACCGGGCCTTCCCCACGTGGTGTCGGCGGCGGCGGCCCGGCTTCTCCCGCGTGCGGCGTCCCATCTCGGGTTATGGCCGCTCATGGCGGTTCCGGCTGGTGGCGGCTGGTGGAGGCGGTGGCGTGCTGGACCCAGGTGCCCTCTATATGTCAGCGTCGCTCCTTGGCGGCGCGGGAACTGCTGCTCGTGCGTGGCTGATGCCGGTGACCAAACGACCCTTTGGGCCCGATCTGGGTCCGGGCGGTGCCTTCTCCTGGAGATGAGGATGGAGGTGTGGCGACTGCGTGGTGGTGATGGAGCCGTCCTGCTGCATCGCGGTGGCGGACCTTAACGGGCTCGATTTCGGCCCATCCCGGCCTGGCCGATGGCGATGAACAATAGGGTAGCAGTGACGACCTGCGTGCTGCAGCGTGGCAGCGGGGACTTTATGGACTCGACTTGGGTTCGATTGGGCTGCTCGATCTGGTGTGTCCCTGCTATTGCATCCAGTCGGCACCCGCCTTTGGCGGTGGAGGACATCCTCCAGGTGGTTGTGTTGTTTCCGCCCTCTGGTTCTAGCGTTAGCCTGGTATGCCCCCGCCACCACGTTCCTCTTGGCTCCCGCGACAGCGATGTAGGTAGTTCCCTCCCATTGGCTACAGCGTTGGCGACCCTAGAACCTGCTGGCTATGTTTTCCGTTTATAGGCCTCACATCGGTTCACAATGAGATGATGATGGTGGTGTCAAAACCGTGTGATGTGGTCCAACACAAGGCAATCACCATTGGTCCACATCATGTCACACCAACCATTCATACAAAGGTGAATTCCTTCCAATTCTTGCCTTCCTTTGGTTATCATGTGAATGTGATCCTACTTGAGACAAATGCCTATTGTATGACTAGGCCCATGACCATGACGCTAAGAGGAGGAGACAAGGATGCCCAGGAGCCAAGACCCCCAAGCAAGAGGCTTGGAAGAGGAGAAGGAAGAAGTAGTTGAAGCAGCACCGAAGTCTCCGGCCCTTCCAGTGTGGAGTCTCCGCGGCACCCGGAGTCTCCGCTCCTGCGCGCCCGGAGTCTCTACCCTCACCTCGACCAGCCAGCGCCTGCGAGGTACTGAAGCCCGCCCGGAGTCTCCACCAGCTATACCGGAGTCTCTACCCAGTACTTGAGTCTCCGGCCCCACTACCCAAAGTCATTGGCCTGAGTGAATAGGAATGCGAGCCTTGAAGTTAGGTCTGGCCCATGTAAACACCCCATCTCGCCTAGAACTTCCTGTTTATGCCTATAATGCCCCTGTTTAAGTGTATGGCCTATATACATGACACCACCTCTTCCTAGAAATCCTAGAGATGATGAATTGGGTTGAGACTCTTGGCATGTGCCAAACCCTGGATGGTAACCCCCTCTCTAGATTGAATCTATGAGTTGTATCAAGACCCTCCTCAAGTATTTGGTCTCTCTAATTCCAGGGTTCTAGTAGTTGATTGGTCTCTCCCCTTTGGGATTCTACTTGGTTTCTACTCTCTCCTTGATTTGGATTCTACCACTTGCTTGCCAATCTCTACTCGAGTGATTCTACCGCAAGGTCTCTCTCCCAAGTATTCTATTGGATTGGTTGTTCGAACCAACGAGAGCAAATCAGATAGTGTGTGTGTTGCGTGTGTTTGTATCTTTACCTTGTATTCGAGTTGAGTTCAACATGTTCCACGTGTTTCCCCTCACCTCGAACCCAAATCCATGAAGATCGAGCCACCCAAGGGTCAATTCCAAAGGATCAAGCAACATAATGGTATCTACAGCTTTTGGTTGCCACGGACTAGACTTCGTTCATCGATTTCCACCATAAATTCGAAAAATACCAAAAATATAGCCCCATTTTATTTTTATTCGATCTCTCACTTTGGTGAGTTGGTTGTGGTTTTATTCATAAGGAACTTGTCTTTAGAGTTTCTCTACCATTTTTCTGCGTTTCCTAGCCTAATTTGGTCAAAACTTTCTGGATTTGAGGTTCGAAGTCCTAGATTTCTGCTCAATAACACAAGCAGTTCGTTGTGTTGGCCCCGACACCGAAGTCTCCAGCCAGCAAGACCAGAGTATCCTCCCCTTGGAGTCTCCACCCACCACAGGCCAGAGTCTCCGGCCCTAACCCCAATTTTTCACCTCATTTCCTTTTTGAATAATTTCTTTTTGCCATTTGTGCTTTGTGTGCGTGTATTGATGGGTCCGTAGCATGGAAAACAAAAAAATTCTACCACAAGAACGAACAAAACCCAGATCTAATCTAGATAAAAGCCAAGATCTAATCTATTAGACATGTGCGACGAGATAGATCTGTACTAACCCTTGTAGATCCGAAAGCGTTACGAGATTGGATCTCGTGGTTGATGTAGTCGATCACTTGCCGATCTCAAGATCGAGTGGACGATCCTTCCGGCGCCGCGTTCCGGCAGCGCTTCCGCAGTTGGTCACACGTACGGAGTCGAAGCAGACCTTCCTCTCCTCGTTCCAGCGAGCAGCAGAGGTAGTAGATCTTCTCCACGGAATCCCAGCAGCACGACAGCGTGGTGGTGGTGGTGGAGTAGAGAATTCTGCAGGGCTTCGCCTAAGCCTGAGCAGAAGAAAGGAGGAGGAGAGAGGCGGCTAGGATTGGAGTAGTGGAGGAGGGCCAGGGGGTGGCGCCTCCACCCCTCTATTTAAAGGAGGGAGGCGCCATGGGGAGGTGGAGTCCTTGTAGGACTCCCCTCTCCCTTGGCCGGCGGATCAAGGAGGTGGGGGGAGAGTCCTACTCCCCACCGAATCCTTGTCTTACCCCACAAGGATTCCTTGATCCTTTCTTGGTTTTCAAGTAAACTCCAAGAAATCTTCCAGAACCTTCCGGAACATTCCGAAACCTTCTAGAAACCTCATACAAATACTCCGGAACATTTCCTAACTCAGAAAATGATCCCCAATATATGAATCTTATTCTCCGGACAATTCCGGATCTCCTCTTGATGTCCCGGATCCAATCCAAGACTCCGAACAACATTCGGTCTCCAACGCACATTCCATATCTACTTAAAACAACTTCGAACCTTAAGTGTGTCACCCTACGGTTCGTGAATATGTAGACATGATAGAGACACATCTCCTATCAATAACCATCAGCGGGACCTGGAGATCCATAATGGCTCCCACATACTCAACGATGACTTTGTGATCGATAGAACCATTTACATACGAAACCAATTCCCTTTGTCTCGCGATACTATACTTATCCGAGGTTTGATCGTCGGTATCTCTATACCTAGTTCTACCTCGTTACTGATAAGTACTCTTTACTCGTTCTGTGATATGTCATCCCTTGTGACCTAGTCACATGCTTGCAAGCTAACTAGATGACATTCCACCGAGAGGGCCCAGAGCATATCTATCCGTCATATGGATGGACAAATCCCAATCTTGGTCCATGAGCTTCAACACATACTTTCAGAATACCCAATGACACCTTTATGACCACCCAGTTACGAAGCGGTGTTTGATGTCATCAAAATACCCATCCGGTGATGGTGATTAACATAACCTCATGGTCAAAGGATTAGGTTACTATGTATTTTAAAGCTTATAGCAAACGAACTTTAATGACTTGATCTTATGCTATGCTTACTACGGGTGTGTGTCCATCACATCATTCTCCTAATGATATGATCTTGTTATTAACGACATCCAATGTCCATGATCAGGAAACCATGATCATCCATTAATCAACAAGCTAGTTTAACAAGAGGCTTACTAGGGACTCTTTTATGTTTACAAAACACACATGTATTAGTGTTTCCTCATAATACAATTATAGCATGGGATGTAAACATTTATCGTAAACATAAAGATATAATAATAACCACTTTATTATTGCCTCTTGGGCATATCTCCAACATGTATGTCATCCAAAAAATCTTCCACAACCACTCTCCGCGCTCTATATCGACACCACGGAACTCAAACCATCCCCTACACCAACGGGGTGCAAGTACGAGATCAACACAAGGTATAGCTTGCACCACCCTTATTAACCCCCTTTTTTCATTTGTGTGTTACTTAACCTATCGAGAGTAGCTCATTTTGTGTTTGCCAAAGCATTGTACACTTGCTCTTGCATAATAGTGCATAGTAGCAATAGAAAAAGTTGACTCCATAAAATATAAAGAGAGAAAAATATCAAAAAAGAGAAAAGAAGCAAAAGAAAAAGGTATACGAATACAAAGAGAGTCCCAAGCTTCTAAGAAAAAGCGTGAGTAAGAGCAAGGCAAGCGTGCAAATCCCTGTTGCTTCTTAAATTTTTGTCAAACAGGCTATTGTCGCTCCTAGCGTTGGTGCGACACCGAGCATTAGACTTTGTTAGGACCATTTCATTGCTCATTTTCCATAGTTGGGCTAGCCACATTAATCTCCATCATGTGTGTATAGTCGTAGGTTCTCATCACCCTTTTTGAGTTTTTCCTTTAACATTCTTTTCTTGTTGGATTTTACCCACTTTTTACAATAACCTTTTCGTTTGATTGTTTGATTTGCTATCCACCTTCCTAACCTTCCACCATAGGTCATTGTGTGTGTCTTGTGTTTTTCTACCCGCTTTGCTCTCGGTGAGAACAACATTTCCAATCGTTAACTACGGTGAGGCAAGGTAGCAAATACCATTCCACCAATATCACACTTCCTTTCACTTGTGGTTGTACAAAAATGTCTAGGGGAAGCGGAGCTAGTGGAGATGACAACTTCAACAACCAAGAAGATTTTGCCACGCGACACAACTTATGGGCGCAACGCCAAGAATTCAGTGCTCAGTTTGATAGACTTGAGACCCGTATTAATGACATATTCTGCGAGTTTGACTATTGTGGCCGACAATGTCAAGCGGACCATCATGCTTAATTCCAAGCTCTTCATCAAGCCATTATCGACCTAGGCAACCATCATGGACATCGCTCAAACTCGTCAAGCTCATCTCATAATGTTCCTCAATCCATCATGGCGAGTCTTCATTCTCACACTCCCTTCATGGAGAACCCTACCACCATAATAGGGAAAACCAAGCTCATCATTGACATGAAAAGGAAGTTGATCCACAAGCTCCACAACCGCACCAAGCAAGACATCATCGGCACCATGCTCATCATGCCCAACCACAACAACAAGAAGGGCACGGTCGTCCACCACACCAAGAAATGATACAGGTGCAACCTCAACAAGAGCAAGAACAGAATGGCAAAGACCATCTAAATGATAGGCATCATCATCTGCCACATCACCACAATCAAGAACCAGCATGGGATACAAGCGATGATGATGAGGATGCGTGACATGACCGTCATGCACAAGCCCACCATCATCACCAACAACCAATGAATGCAAATAATCCCGAGCAAAGGCGTAGAAGGGACTTTGAGAATATTCAGGCTCCTCCTTCATCGCCACCAAGAGGCAATGAAGCTCCTCCTCATCCGCCGCCTCCATGCGCACCAAGTGAACCAAGTATGCACCAAGAACACCGATGCAACTACTATGAGCGTGATGATGGTAAGTTTGGTAAACTCAATTTCAGCATGCCCAAGTTCAAAGAAGAAGAAGGTGAGGATGCATACATTGATTGGGAACTCAAAGTTGATAAGATCTTCCAATTCCACAACTATTCCGAAGAGAAGAAAGCTGCAATGGCATCCCTTGAGTTTGAGGACTACGCTAATGTTTGGTGGGAAGACTATCAAAGCTATCATGAGAAGCAAGAAGAACCATCGATTAACACTTGGATGGAAATGAAGCAAGTAATGTATACAAGGTTTGCCCCCGAGCACTATAGAAACGACCTCTTCGACAAGCTACAAAACTTGAAGAAAGGCACAAGGTCAGTTGAAGAGTACTAGAAGGAAATGGGGAAAACTATGATTCAAGTCGATGTGAAAGAGCTTGAGGAGCAAACAATATCAAGGTTCCTCAATGGTTTGAGCCGCCCAATACATAAAATTGTTGATTTACAATCGTAAAGAACCTTATCGAGCTTCTCCACCAAGCTACCAAAACCGAGCGCCACTTGCAAAAGGAAAATTCGTATGCCAAGCAAAGGCATACTATGCTTCAATCAATGCCAATGCCTCCACCAAGCCAACAAATCATGCACCAAGCTCATCCAAGCAAGCAAAATACTCCAAGAGCATCCTCCTCCAACACAACATTGGAAAATGAAGTCATTTGTTTAAAGTGTGGAGGAAAAGGTCACAAGTCATATGAGTGCATCAATTGAAGAGTTATGCTTATGTATGAAAATGATGCAGCCTATTACATTGCAAATGTATCTATAATTTTTGATGTTCCATGCTTGGTTTTATCTACTTTCTTGTGTTTTGTCCACACTTTGGAGTACTTTTCATATGATTTCTTGGACTAACCTATTAACAAGAGCCACAATGTCAGCTGCCTGTTTTCTGCTGTTTTTGGTTTCAGGAAGTCAGAAAATGAATATTCTCGGAATTGGACGGGACAAAAGCCAAAGTCGCTATTTTACCGGAAGACATCTGGAGCCAGAATACGAGACGGAGAGGGGCTGGGGCCTGGCCACACCAGCTGGCCGCGCGGCCAGGCCACACCCACGCCAAGGGGTGGTCTGGCCGCCCCAGGCACCCCCTCGGCCTCTCCTTCCGCCTATATACTGCCTCTGATACAGAAACCCTAAATACCTGATCAAATTTCCATGAAAGAGTCTATAGCTGCCGTCATCTCCATCCCTAGATTAGGAGGGATCTGAAGCTCTTCCTGGCACCCTGCCGAAGAGGGGAATTCACCCTGGAGGCCTTCTTCATCATCATGCAAGCCTCCGGTGTGATGCGTGAGTAGTTCATCTCTGGACTACGGGTCCATGTAGTATCTAGATGGCTGGTTCTCCTCCTTTGTGTTTCATGCCTAGATCTTGTGAGCTCCGTTCATGATCAAGATCATCTATTTGTAATCCATACATGTCGTGTTTGCGGGGATCCGATGGATATTGAGATGCTATTTCAGATTGATTATTGATTCTATCATGTCTTTGTTATTTGTGATCTTGCATGCTTTCCATTGTTAGTAGCTATCTTGGCCAAGTAGATCCTAGCAACTCCAAGAGTTAGTATTTATGCTTGATAGTGGGTTCATGCCTCTGGTAATCTGGGGAAGTGACAGAAATCTCTAAGGTACTAGATGCAATGTTGCTACTAGGGAGAAAACAAGAATCCTTTGTTCATAGAACAATCGTATTGTTTACTTTACACGCAATTCGTAAAGCAATAATCTGTTGCTTGCAACTTAATACTGGAGGGGGTTCGGATGATAACCTGAAGGTGGATTATTAGTCATAGATGCAGTTGGATGGCGGTCTATCTATAATGGTGTAATGCCCAATCAAGTCTCAAAGGAGTCAAGATGATTAGTATATGCTTGTATGCTTTCTCGATGTTTGTCAATTGCCCCGCTGTAATTTGTTCACCCAGCATGTTATCTATCTTAAGGAGAGCCACCTCTAGTGAACTATGGACCCCGGTCCTTTCTTTTACATTCAATATATAAACTGTTTACTGCTTTGTGTTTACTTTATGCAAACTATTACTTCCTTCCGTTCGATACGTTTAATCCTTTTTTTTCAGCAAAACCGGTGAGATTGACAACCTCATCGCAAGTTGGGAGCAAAGTTATGTGGTTGTGTTGTGTAGGTCTCCACGTTGCTGCTGGCACCGGTAGTGCGCCCTGCCAACGTTCAGCTAGCTACACCTTTGGGGTGTTTCCTTTCTCCTACTGGATTGATAACCTTGGTTTCATACTGAGGGAAAACTTGCTGCTCTTCTCATCATACCTTCCTCTTGGGGTTCCCCAACGAGCTCGATATAGTTTGGGCCATCAACAACTTTTTCTGGCGCTGTTGCCGGGGAGTCAAGGACATCTTCACAAGGGGAGTCCCTCATAACCAATCTCTTTACTTTGTTATTTTTGTTTTGCTTAGTTTCTTTTTGTTTTGTTTGCTTGTTTCTTTATCAAAAACACACAAAAAATAGTTTTACTAGTTTGCTTTCTTGAAAACACACAAAAAATGACTACTCTTGAAAACACTAAGTTGTGTGATTTCACTAGCACCAACAACAATGATTTTATGAGCACACCTATTGCTCCACCAGTTCCTGAAGCTACTTTCTTTGAGATAAAACCTGATTTACTCAATCTTGTTATGAGAGAACAATTTTCTGGTATTGGTAATGAAGATGCTGCTGCCTATCTAAATAACTTTGTTGAACTTTGTGAGATGCAAAAGCATAGGGATATAGATGGAGATATTATTAAGCTTAAATTGTTTCCTTTCTCTTTGAGAGGAAAAGCTAAAGAATGGTTGAATTCCTTAACTAGGAATAGTATTTGGACTAAATGCAAAGATGCTTTCATTGGAAAATACTATCCTCCTGCTAAGATTATATCTATGAGAAGTGAAATAATGAAGTTTAAACAATCTGATAACGAACATGTTTCTCAAGCTTGGGAAAGAATGAAATCTTTGGTAAAGAATTGTCCCACTCATGGACTGACTACTTGGATGATCATCCAAACTTTTTATGCAGGATTGAACTATTCTTCTAGGAACCTATTGGATTCTGCTGCTGGAGGTACCTTTATGACCATTACTTTGGGTGCTGCAACAAAGCTTCTGGATAATATGATGGTTAATTACTCTGAATGGCATACTGAGAGAGCTCCACAAGGTAAGAAGGTAAATTCTATTGAGGAAACATCCTCCTTGAGTGATAAATTGATATTATTATGTCTATGCTTGTTAATGGGAAAGCCCATATTGATCCAAATAATGTTCCTTTAGCTTCTTTGGTTGCTCAAGAAGAGCAAGTTGATGTGAACTTCATAAGAAATAACAATTTTGGCAATAATGCTTATAGGAATAATTTTGGTAACAACAATTATAAGCCATATCCTCCCAACAATGGTAATGCTTATGGAAATTCCTACAACCACAATAGGAGTGCTCCCTCTAAACTTGAAGTTATGCTTAAAGACTTTATTAGTAAACAAACTGCTTTCAATAAAACTATTGAGGAAAAACTCTCTAATGCTGAAAGAAATATAGCATCTTTGGCTAAAACTCAATCTTCTTTGAAAAAAATGGCTGCTAAACCTGAAACTATTGATAATCCCTTTGCAGCTACTAATGCCATACAAGTAAGAATTGATGAAAATGTTAGACTATTAGCTGAATTACATGCTAAGTGGGAAAGAGAAGATGAAATTTCTAGAAACATTAGTGTTTCTACTATCACCACCACTAGTGTTAAGGCTAGTAATAGTTCTACCACTCTAGATGATAATTTTGACTTTGATCTTGATGGTTGCAATATCTCTGAAGTTATTAAGTTCCTACAAAAGCTTGCTAAAAGTCCTAATGCTAGTCTATGAACATGGCCTTTACAAAACACATTACTGATGCTCTCATAAAGATTAAAGAAGAAAAGATGAAACAAAAAGCTTCTATTCCTATAAAACAAGAAGATGGTTGGGAACGCATCATTAATATGAAAGTGAATGATTTTGATTTCAAAGCTTTATGTGATCTTGATAGTAGTGTTTCTATTATGCCTAGAAGGATTTATGATATGCTTGATTTGCCACCACTTGAAGATTGTTATTTGAATGTCCCAGTTGATGATAATGCTAAAAATAAACTCATGGGGAGTATTAATGATGTTCTTATTATGGTTAACAATGCCTATGTCCCCGTTGATTTCTATGTTCTGGATGTTGAATACAATGCTTCTTGTCCTATTACTTTGGGGAGACCTTTTCTTAGAACTGTTGGTGCCATTATTGATATGAAAGAAGGCACCATTAAATATCAACTCCAACTCAAGAAAGGTATAGAACATTTCCCTAAGATGAGAGAGAATATTTATTTTGCCTCTCCTATAAAAACAAAATTTGCTTTTAATGCTTCTTCATTTGAGATCACTTGATTCTTTTTCTTGCTTCTTATGCCTAACTTAAAGGCGTTAAAGAAAAGTACTTACTGGGAGATAACCCAAAAGTTTTAAATGAGTCTTGGAAGTTATTACTTCAGTAATAACCGCTCCTTATCCTTTTTGTTTGCTTTTTGTGCCAAGAGTAACCTCTAATGAGAGAGAAGTAATGATTGGGAAAGTTGCTGTCCCGAAACAGATTTTTGTGCTTCACCGTAAACATTCGTGTAAAATCTCTGTATGTCTTTTTAAGGCGTGAATTTTTGTGCTTCTGCCCCAGGTTGTTATCTAACTTTCGTTCGTTCAAAACTTTTTGATTTGAGAAACATAAGATCTTCTAAAAAATTCGTCTTTACCTGCTGGTCTGTTTTGACAGATTTCTGCCATTTTATGCATTTGCTTCTTATTGGTTCCTTTTTGAGTTCTTTTGGGGAATTGAGCTTTTTGAGGGAAGTGCTACAGTAGCTAGTGTTTTAATGGAAGTTTTATTGGTGTTAGAACTGAACCTTAAAGACTTATTATCTTGAGTGCACTAATGTTGCTAATAAAGATTGTGTGAAGTTTTGTATGAAGGAAATTTTTTAGGTGTATGGAAGGAATGAGTAATGAGATGAAGGATGGACTAAAGCTCAAGCTTGGGGATGCCACGCGTGTCACCCCAAGAAATATCCAAGAAGTACAAGAGTCAAAGCTTGGAGATGCCCAAGGCATCCCCCTCTTTATCAATAAAAATCCTAGGTTTCTTCCAAACGCTTCATTTTTATTGTTTCATGCACAGTTGTGTTGTTTTTGGAGCGTCTTCTTTTTTGTTTTTGTTTTGGTTTTTCGTTTGCTTTGTTTGCTTTGTTTGCTGAATAAATTGGTTGGACCCCCTCTTTCATATATTGGTTTTCAAATAGTTTGGTTTGGTTTGGAAAAGAGTAGGAAAGTTCATGCTTAAGTGTTAAAGAGAGCTTGTTTTTGACTGTGGCATATGCTTTGTCATGCCATGCTTGATATTGTTTTGGCTTTATGCTTAGTATTCTTTGTTGTATCATGACTTGTTATAAACAATTGAGATTGCTTAATGTGCCTTGGATGAATCATGTGTTGTTTTAGCATATTAAAGTATAGTATAGTGGTATTCTCCTTTGATGCCTTATTTGGGTTGACTTGGCACATGCTCAGACCATGTTATGACTATCTCAAGTCACCATATCCTTTATGATCCTTTAGTTTTCAACTTGTAGAATCACTTTATGCTTTGATCAATGATGTTTTGTCGCTCTACATGATTATGGCCATTATTGCTCTCTTAGTTTGTCGCTCCCAGTCTTTTGCTAGCCTCCGCAACCAAGTATGAGTTCCAGTCATGCATCCAACTCCTTAAACCAAGTTATTCCAAAGAGTCCACCATACCTACCTACTAGCATATGCTATTCCAAGTATATTCATGTTTTTGTTTACCTTCCAAATTAAACTTGTTATGAGAAAACTAGTGATTAAAGCTCTCACGAACTTGATGGCACACTTTACTTTTTTTCATTTAATAAACCTGAACCATTGGGTCCTTCTTTGTTGCGTATATGCTTGTGCTTTATAAGTTTAAGTTAGCAGAACCATGTATCATGGGGAAATCTTTCAACATTGCACTTGTACTTTGTACCCCGTTGATATCATGTTCTTTTGCTTATGGATCCCGGGGTGTGAAATAAAAGTGGAACTTGTGAGATCATGGAGTTTGTATGTGTGTTAGAGAAACGCCTGGGCCGCTAGCCTAAGCCATGCCTAATCATGGTGGAAACTTGCAGCATAACCATAATGAGCACTCTATGAAGCATCCTCAATAAAAACCTATGCAAATAGCAAATAAAAAGATCGCTGAGATGCTCATTGTCTGCTTGCCTTGTCATTTTGATTATGGGATAGCTCTTGTATCATGTGCAAGGGGTACCCCGTTGGCGGTTCTTTATGATACATGTGTACTTACAATGACAAGATCTTACTTGTGACTAAAGTTGAGTAGCATGAGGTTCGGTCTTCGTAAGTAAGGGGCATGAGATTTCGGTTTATAACTTGTCAAGCATATCCTCTTAGTTGTGTCACTTTAACCTTAACCACCTTCAAGATGCTTATGATAGGGGCAATGAGAGCTGAAAGCTATAAGTACCATAATTTTTGGAAGCTCTTTATGAGACTTGAATCCCTACTTCCTTCTATGAAGGCCTTTCTTCCACTTATATATTGAGTCTCCACCTTCTATCTTTATGCACCTACTTTGAGAGAATAGTGGCCATTCTTAGTTCTATGTGCATTGTCCCAAGACTAGTTTCTTGATGCATATCTTGATATTGCTTGTTTTAAACTATTTGTATCTAGTCACTCTTATGAACTTTGAAGGTGTCCTATGCATTTATATTTGGTACTCTATGAAGGACAATTTGAATACTATTATGCTATGTTTTCTTTATGTGAAACAAACAAACGTCTTGCAAAGCATTGTTATTCATGAATCTTTTGTTTGTGCCTTTTCATGTTGCAACATAGTTTCTTTGTCTTATTGCTAGAACTTTGTCTTTCATGTTATGATTGAAGTACTATGATCCTAACTTTGAATGTTTTACAAATACTTTGATCAAGTTTATGATGGTGCATGTCACCTCAAAAATTATTCTTTCTTTTTATCACTTACCTACTCGAGGACGAGCAGGAGTTAAGCTTGGGGATATTGATACATTGCAAATGTATCTATAATTTTTGATGTTCCATGCTTGGTTTTATCTACTTTCTTGTGTTTTGTCCACACTTTGGAGTACTTTTCATATGATTTCTTGGACTAACCTATTAACAAGACCCACAGTGCCAGCTGCCTGTTTTCTGCTGTTTTTGGTTTCAGGAAGTCAGAAAATGAATATTCTCGGAATTGGACGGGACAAAAGCCAAAGTCGCTATTTTACTGGAAGACATCTGGAGCAAGAATACGAGTCGAAGAGGGGCTGGGGCCTGGCCACACCACCAGGCCGTGCGGGCAGGCCTGGCCCGCACCAGGGGGTGGTCCGGCCGCCCCAGGCACCCCCTCGGCCTCTCCTTCCGCCTATATATTGCTCCGATACAGAAACCCTAAGTACTCGATCAAATTTCCCCGAAAGAGTCTGTAGCCTCTATCATCTCCATCCCTAGATCGGGAGGGATCTGAAGCTCTTCCCGGCACCCTGCCGGAGAGGGGAATTCACCCTGGAGGCCTTCTTCATCATCATGCAAGCCTCCGGTGTGATGCGTGAGTAGTTCATCTCTGGACTACGGGTCCATGTAGTAGCTAGATGGCTGGTTCTCCTCCTTTGTGCTTTCATGCCTAGATCTTGTGAGCTCCGTTCATGATCAAGATCATCTATTTGTAATCCATACATGTCGTGTTTGTGGGGATCCGATGGATATTGAGATGCTATTTTAGATTGATTATTGATTCTATCATGTCTTCGTTATTTGTGATCTTGCATGCTTTCCATTGTTAGTAGCTATCTTGGCCAAGTAGATGCTAGCAACTCCAAGAGTTAGTATTTATGCTCGATAGTGGGTTCATGCCTCTGGTAATCTGGGGAAGTGACAGAAATCTCTAAGGTACTAGATGTGATGTTTCTACTAGGGAGAAAACAAGAATCCTTTGTTCATAGAACAATCGTATTGTTTACTTTACACGCAGTTCGTAAAGCAATAATCTGTTGCTTGCAACTTAATACTGGAGGGGGTTCGGATGATAACCTGAAGGTGGATTATTAGTCATAGATGCAGTTGGATGGCGGTCTATGTATAATGTTGTCATGCCCAATCAAGTCTCAAAGGAGTCAAGATGATTAGTATATGCCTGTATGCTTTCTTGATGTTTGTCAATTGCCCCGCTGTAATTTGTTCACCCAGCATGTTATCTATCTTAAGGAGAGCCACCTCTAGTGAACTATGGACCCCGGTCCTTTCTTTTACATTCAATATACAAACTGTTTACTGCTTTGTGTTTACTTTCTGCAAACTATTACTTCCTTCCATTCGATACGTTTAATCCTTTGTTTTCAGCAAAACCGGTGAGATTGACAACCTCATCGCAAGTTGGGGGCAAAGTTTTGTGGTCGTGTTGTGTAGGTCTCCATGTTGCTGCTGGCACCGGTAGTGCGCCCTGCCAATGTCCAGCTAGCTACACATTTGGGGTGTTTCCTTGCTCCTACTGGATTGATAACCTTGGTTTCATACTGAGGGAAAACTTGTTGATGTGCTCATCATACCTTCCTCTTGGTGACGAGGGTTTAACTCATCAATGCCCATTGTTATGGACTTGGGTTTTGGAGAAGGAGGGAGCGCTGGAGACATCTATCGGCTAGCAAACAAGCACACAGGGGACTCAAATATTTACACAGGTTCAGGCCTCGGAGAGGTCCCTACTCCTGCTTGTCTGCTCGTGGAATTATCGAAGGAATCGAGGATTACAATGGTGCGCAGATGCAATCTGGCGAGGGTTGTGGAAACTAGGGTTGCGTGTGTCTTCCTCGCCGCCCCCTCCTAGCCTTTATATAGATAGGCTAGGTCTCGGGTAGTAGGTCGAGTCGGTTACAGGTTAGGGTTTTCCCCTTTGAACTTTCTATCTTTAGCTTCTTCTTGTTCTTCAAGCAATCGAGAGTCCATAGGTTACTCGAATTCTTCATTTGGGCCTTGGCGACACCGTGGGCCTTTATGTATTTAGGTCGTATATACCAAGCTTGAGTACCTGTATGGTATACCCATGTCACTTGGGGTTCCCCAACGAGCTCGATATATTTTGGGCCATCAACCTATTCCATGACTGAAGAAGAATATGAAGCTTTGGCAAAAGTTGATCTTGCAAGGAAGCCGCAATGAAAGAGGATGGCACCCTTTTATGTGAGCATGATCCAAGCCCTTCACTTGTCATAGCGCAAGTCTTTACAACACACTCCATTTCAAGAAAGGGCCAACGCCTCAATATTTTCCAAACTCGAGCCAGAATTAATGGCAAGTCCATAAAGGTAATCGTCGATGGATAAAGTTGCCACAACCTTGCGAGCATCGAACTTTGTGAGAAACTCAAGTTACCATACATGGAGCATCCACACCCATATCATGTCAAATGGCTTGATGACAACGAAACCCTCAAGGTAAAACAAAAAGTCAATGTCTCCTTCGAGATTGGGCCATATGAAGACACTGTTGAGTGTGATGTAGTACCTATGACCGTGTTTCACATTCTACTTGAGAGACCATGGCAATACGATATCAGAGCCATACATGATGGTACCACCAACTAATACTACATCAAGTGGAATGACAAGACATTGTGCTACCAATGACGCCAAGCCAAGGTATTTGTTTCCAAAATGACAACCTTACCCAATATACAACAAGTTAAGGACCCTTGTGAGATGAGTGGTGAGAGAATGAACCACCATCAAGTGAGTGAGTTCCACAAGCCTCAAATGAGTGAAAAAATCATGAGTGCCACGATGCATGCCACCAAATGTGAGAAGAGTGATTTGAGTGTGACCCATACTAACAATCTATCATACAATTCTCTCTCTTTGTTGTCGGTTTTGCAAGGTACCCAAGATTGACCACCACCACCTCCAAGGAACGTGCTACAAAATCTCCGACCGCAAATTGAAGACAAGCACAATTACACTCTCTTAAAAAACTTTGAACAAGGCTACGATACCGGAGATCCAACCATCAACAAGATCAAGAACATGGATACTTCTCCATTCTTACAAGATAATGACAGGATATCGTCGAGGTTGACTCTTTTCCAAGAGGGGGAAGATGATGCATCCCAACACATGGCAATCACCATTGGTCCACATCATGCCACGCCAACCATTCCTACAAAGGCGAATTCCTTCCATCTCTTGCCTTCCTTTGGTTATAATGTGAATAGGATCCTACTTGAGACAAATGCCTATTGTATGACTGGCCTAGGACCATGACGCCAAGAGGAGGATACAAGGATGCCCCAGGAGCCAAGACCCCCAAGCAAGAGGCTTAGAAGAGGAGAAGGAAACAACAGATAAAGTGGCATCAGAGTCTCCAGCCCTTCCAGCGTGGAGTCTCTGCCCCTGTGCACCTGAGGTCCCCGCCCTCACCTCGACCAACCAGCGCCTGTGAGGTACTAGAGCCTGCCCAGAGTCTCCGCCTAGCACCGGAGTCTCCAGCCCCACTACCCTAGAGCCTCCGACCTGAGTGAACAGGCATGTGAGCCTTGAAGTTAGGTTTGGCCAATGTAATGCCCTATCTTGCCCAGAACTTCATGTTTACGCCTAGAATACCCATGTTTAAGTGGTGGCATAATGGCCTAAATATATGCCACCACCTCTTCCTGGAAACCCTAGAGATGATGGATTGAGTTGAGATTCTTGGCATGTGCCAAACCCTGGATATGAACCCCCTCTCTAAATTGAATCTATGAGTTGTATCAAGACCCTCCTCAAGTATTTAGTCTCTCTTATTCCAGGATTCTGTTAGTTGATTGGTCTTCCCCTTTGGGATTCTACTTGCTTGCTATTCACTCCTTGATTTGATTCTACCATTTGCTTGCCAATCTCTCCTTGAGCGATTCTACCGAAGGTCTCTCTTCCAAGGATTCTATTGGATTGGTTATTGATGACTGGGTTCCTGCACCAATAACAAGGTTATTGCAGTACTTGTAGCAGCAAATATTTAAAGATTTTGTCCCGATGGGAGCTCAGCGAACACGACCCCGCAACCACGTTGTCAATGCGACCATGTTCGCACCCAAACCGTGGTTTGGAAATAATAAGTTGCTAGGATAAATGAATTTAAGATGTTTTGTAATAACTACTATTAGGACTGGAAGAAAACTAGAACAAAAGTAAAACTGAAAAGAGGTGAATGCAATGAGATGAAATATTAATGCTATGATTCCTCAAGTAATGTTGTCTATACCGGTGTGAATGATAAGTGCTTATGGAATAGTTGTTAACTATAATTGTGGTGGTCCCTCATATACCGTTGTCTCCCACCGTTGGCAAGTGGCAACTAGACAACTCAATTATCCACACCCTCTTCGGACATGGGTCATCTCGTAAGAGAATACTGTATTAAGGTAACAAGACCAATCAAGGTAAACCAGAGCAAAGGCATTAAGTTCTATGGACAACCGTACACCTAAGCAAGTGTGCTAGTCACAAGATATCCCGTCTGTCACTTTGGGGTCAAGCAATTCACAACACTATACCTATCTATATCATGAGTGATCTTGAAGGAACTCTGGGCGGTGCATCCTAAGATGATATTGCCTCCGCAAATAACTTATAGCAAATAGCATATTAGTTCTACCCATGGAAGAGCAGAGAGTAATGATAAGTTTTGTGACACTCCGTGAATCCCTAGTAAATTCCTCAACAATGGATTGGACGTCTCCAATCACTAGAATAATATCATGAATAGAACAATGTAAAGAGAAAGCACAAACATATTAATTAACAAGAACACACCACACTTCAATTACTCAAATCATCATAACATTAATAAAAGGGGGTTCAAGCCATGTTACAACCCATCATGGAGATCATGATGGGGAAGGATGAAGGAGTAGCAGCGACGAAGATGGTGATGACGGCACAGTGATGGTGGCGTCGGCGTGGTGATGGCGGCATCCTCCTCCTTCTGTTCCTCTTCTTGCTTGGATGGCTTGATGGTGTTGATGGAGATCTGGATCTTGGTGGAGCTGTAGAGGCTATGGAGGCGGCACAACGGCAGGGCGCCGCCGTGGAGGCGGTAGATCGGATCTAGATCTTGTATACGGTGTATGGTGGCTTCCTCCTCTCTTCTTTGACTCCTCCTTCCTTTATATAGGTTTTGGGGGTGCCCTAGGGTTCCCTCAATAGCTTCATATGACTTAGGGAAGGTTCTGGAGCTTCCGGAGGGAGAAATCCCGTCGTTTCCAATCTTGTTTACAACTATATGGCCGGAATTATTGCTCCGATCGTATAGTTGCTCGTTAAAATTTCAGATCCTTTTAGTATTTTGGTCACCATTTCTTCATAAGAATTTTGTTTTGGGTGTTCTTGGACTCGTTGAGTTCGTATCATCGAGGCCTACAACCCTGTGGTCTTGGATCTTTATTTTGAGAAGTTGGAAATGTAGGGGTTCCGCGCATAAAAACAATAAATTTTACTCTATGCCCCTCAACCCCTAAAGCTGCCAGGACCTATCTATTAGTAATACAGTAACGGGAGGGGCTTTTCGCAAACTTACCCTCGAAGACCGAAAAGCGTTGTCAACGCTCAGGAGAGTGTGCTTGATGTAGACGAGCCGAAGCCGACCTCAAGGTCGTGATGAAGTCCTTGCGCTCCTTCTGGCTCCAACGACTTGAGTGCCTCAAGTGCGACACCTCGCGGGGAGTTACACACGTCCGGTGCCTGACGAGGACTCCCGCTTCCCCGATCCAACAGCAGTTGCGGAAGTAGAGCTCCCGGATCCGAATCCCGCAGCATGACGACGCTCCACGGTGAAGATGTGTCTCGCTCGCGCAATCCAGACTTGGGACCACGGTCACGAGAGAGAGAGGGGAGAGAGAAAATATCAATTAGAGGTCCTCCCAAAAGTGGGGAGACCTTTATTGATTATTGGTGTATTTTTCTAGGCCAAATACCCCACTTTATATAGGAGGGGGGAGGTACTACCTCCCCTCAAGTCCCGGGGTGGGACTAAAGGAGAGGAAGGGGGAGGAGGTGGCCGCCGGCCACCTAGTGGGCCCTGCACGGGGGGCTAGGCCCAGCCGACCTCCCCCTTGCCCCTTCTCCCTCTCTCCTTTCCCCTAATGGGCCTTCTCCCTCCGGAATTGGCCCATTAAGCTTTTGACCATTAAAATTGATTTTCTCTTTATTAAATAATTATGAATAAATGATTAACTCAATATTTAAACATTCATTCACATATTATTCAATCTCGTGGCTATGGAACACCTTCCACCTCCACTCCGGACATCCTCCGGATTTACCGAAACCCTTCCGGTTTTCTCCCTTCTCTTCTTTGGTGATTATATAGATCCTATAAACACTCTCTAAGCATCATCAAGCCCTTAAGCGTGATACCCCACGGTTCGGGAACACTCCAGACATGGTCGAGACACTACCGCACCAATGATCGACAGAGGGACCTGGATGGCCATGCGACCAATGTGCGTTCTACGAAGATCTTTTGTCGTTTGAACCGGGACAGTCGTGTCTTATTCCCTTTGTCATTCGATACTTGCATTGCCCGAGATCTGATCATTTACATCACCATGTCGTGTTCAATCTCGTTACTGAACAATGCTACTTAACTTGTTCCGACAAGTGATATCCCCGTGATCTAATCACACGATGCGCGGCTATTGGATATAACTTCTCCGAGTGGGCCCTTGAGTATCTTTCCGTCACATGGACAGACAAATCCCGCTCTTGACATATATTGCCTCTATGGTTTCCTCTGAGTACCTGAACACACCTTTATAAACACCGTTTTATCAGATGGTGTTTGATGCTATCTAAGCACTCTCGGGAGACAGTGATTGATATAGCCTCACGGTCTAAAGGAATAGTCTACGAGGATCCATTTATAATCATCGTAACTTGAACTTCGCGACATGATCGGGTCACGATGTTTAGGTTGGGTATTGGTTCATCATCTCATTCTCAGAATGAGATGACCTCATTTCCAACTGGCATAAATGCCACATGATTAGGAAACTTGATCATCTATTGACCAATGAACCAGTGATTAGAGTTTCACTGGGAACCCTTGGTTGTTTGTATATCACACGTGTATTGATGTTTCCACTCAACACAGTTATAGCATGATATAAAACTTAATCATAAACTATATGAAATATCATAATAGTCCTTACTACTATTTGTCTCTAGGGCATATTTCCAACAGTCTCCCACTTGCACTAGAGTACAAATACGCTAGCTGCATTTGTTCTAAATCATTGGCACCATATATCCGGTACCCTGAACATGCTTGCTCATGGAAGAGGTTGAGCCTTGGGTCTGTACTTTACAGTCCCAGATCCTTTGCAACTTACTAATGTCTCCTTGATTGACACTAATACTTTATCATCACATGATAGCATCTGTGTGTATGCATTGTTGCTATGGCAGCAGAACGAGGCCTGATTCCAGGAGCCTACAGTGACGTTAGATCAACCTCGAGGGCATTCTCATGGGCATTGTGCCCTGGGACACATCATTCTACGTTAAAAAGCGAATTAGCCCCGCCATAACATTATACAACACTCTAGATGGTACCCTTATCTATTATTATAAATGTATTCATCGAAACACTAGTGCACTCTGTGCAACTTTCGATGTTTTTGTTCACCTTGCTTCCTACTTGACTTTAATTGGTATCTATGGGAGTTTCCAACATATTCCCTTATAACATTACTCTTTATGCTTTAAGATATGTTATCCTTTATGGATTTGGAAAACATGTATACAGTTCTCTACTAGACAATGCGGACAAAACTTAGCTCAACATTCTATGATTCGAACTTAATCACTTTTAAACGTTCCTTATTTGGATTAAATATTATGCTAAGTTATCATCATGGTTTACTAAGATAGAACCTATGTCTCAACATAGTGGATGACGATCATCCTTTTCTTTCTTTCAACCATTGATACTAAACTTAATATTATTCCTAATTTGAGTTATTAAGGACTGGTTCCTTAATTAACTTCTATTTTGAAACCCTTTTCAGAATCACTTAAGGAATACTACATAATATCATAATACCCCTATTATCAACTTATACATCTTATAAATCACTATTTATAAGTATTTGCGCTTTCATTCTTAACATACTTAAGAATTACTCCTATAAGCTCCCACTCAAAATATGTTCCTACATATTTGAATTTGAGTCTTATATTGCTCCCACTTAAAATATGTCAATCACATATTGTTTCAGGAAGACTTTCATAGCTCCCACTCAATTTTATGCAAATTGCATATCCACTCACTATTTTGAATAACTTCAAAATCCTTTTGATCAAATATCAAACTTGGAGATTTTACTATGAGATACTAGTACTTTACTAGTTTTAAATCCACTAGACATTCAACACATATGAATCAAATTCATTCGAATTCATCCAATACTTGACAAATTGTGCTTTTGTCATTCACCCCTTTTTCCTACTATGGCTTTGCAGTCATTTGGGAAAATTCCCAGTAACCCCTTTACTTGTGAGATTCAGCAACGAATTGCTTTCTAATCTCAAGGGAATTTTACATCTAGGATTTCTCATAATTTAGTTTACCATCATTTCCTTTGTAGTTCGTAGGTATGTCATATTCCAAAAATCATGACAAGTGATTCACAAATGCCTCCATACAAGATATGGATTACATTTTCAATCCTACTTCATGTAGTGAAAACACTAGTGGAGGGAAAAATACAATAATCAAAATCATTGATTCTTTCCTTCTGTGAAGAGAATCGTTCAGGAACACTGTCCGTTGCGCTTCTCAACACTCTGATGCAGGGTTTTGAATCCTCATCGTGTTTTACACTATTTTCCATTTGCTCCATAATTGAGAAACTTCACTAGAGGTGAGCTTTCTCAAGAATGCACCAAAATCCAAGCAATATGAATCTTGCTTTCCTTTTGGTTTCAGCTATGGATTCCGTATTCAAAGTTTCCAATGAATACTCTACAAGGACTTATTCGCTATTGTTTTGGTTATATCAAATAACCCCAAAACTTTCACGAATTCAAATGGTTCACTACATTCTAATTGAGTGCTAACTATTTCTAACTAATGGTCTCTACATCTACACTACAACGATTTATTTGGTGCCTTCTATTTAACCCCCTTTGATATCTAATATCACATTGTGATGCTTCGCATTTTGACGTTTCAAAACACTTTGCATTCTACAATTACTTTTATGCCATTCTTATAAAGTTGAATTTCATTACTATTGATCAAATCATAGCAATTTGATTCTCTTTTATATTTATACCCTCTTATTGATGAAACACTTTGATCAAATCAAATAGTTTCATATTCATGTTTCTTTGGTAAACTACTTTGCACATTTAAACAATCAATTAATAATAATTACCATTTTTCATTAAAACACAATACATCGAATATGTATTTACTTTAAACAATTCTTTAAACACTTTGTATTCAAGTAATACACGGTGTTCAAGTTATTTTGCCGAACTTAGGCATGATTTATATGTGACAAGAAATCGAATGACTTTCACATATTATCACATAACTTTGAATTCAAACAATGGTTTCATTCATTAATGAAATATCATTAAGTTGGGTATTTTTAAACAAGGCATTTTTAATGTTTTACAAATGTTCATACATTATCAATTAGTTTCAAACAATAAGGACGATTCACAAGTAATCAAACAAGATATGAACATGAATAGAAATCATTCATAAAAGCAGAACAACTGTTTGTTACAAACTCATATGAATAACCGTCTCACGAAGTGTGAGACACACTAAAGAAGTTCACAATCTCTTGATTACATTAATCATCCTAAAACACAAACTAAATGATAAATTTCGAGGGAGAGTGTCATCGGCCATCATCATCATGCTTGCCATCAACACGCAATGTTACCTCCTCTCCAGCAAGCACCTCTCATGCAGAAGGACCTGTTTTCAGTAAAACAGAACATGTATCAGATATACTTAACACTGCAATGTGTTTGCAAGATTATAACATTTATAAAATTGTATATCAAATATATACCATTGTCGTTGACGACCTGAGTGACATCTGGTTCAACCAACACATTCCTGAGATGTGTCATAAACCGGTGGAACTCCATTTCTGTGTCGCCCCTCATTACGCAAGTCTTGACTTGTGCTTGGTAGCTTGGTGGCAGCAACCGCAACACAACAGCATTTGCGAAAGAGCCTGTAATCCAGACATCCAGGAAGTATGCTGGCCTCATGTACACATCATGCATGTGCTCCAAGTGGTCCTCTAGTGATGCGTTCTCCTCAATCTTAATGGAGAGGAAGTCTCCCATCAGCTCATGCTCCCAAATGCGTGTGTGCTCCACGAAATGTGTCCTAAGCTGTAGCATTACCGAACGAGGGTTGACATCACCCACGAAAGGCCACAACTCGTCCACCATTCCGAAACGCATCACAACTGAAATATAGGAGGCCATCTCACGACGGAGATAGCGGTCTTTCTGCTCCTCTGGGGTCTCAAGGTCCATGGACAGATCCGAATCCATCCCATCGAGTATGTAGTCGACCACGTCGTTCTCTCTAAGGAGAACATGGAGACTAGCAACCCAAATGGAGAAGTTCGATCCATCTAATCTGAGCTTCTCTCCTTCTAACCATTCAATTGTCAACACAAAAGGTCCCATCTACATCTATAATTGCCAAAGGAATCTAGACTAAGTTTATAATTAACTGAGTTAATAATAACCCCACTCAGAAACACCTATCTCCAAAAGGGTTCCTAGTGATAACACGGCCCCTATCAGCCACATCTCCCCCGATCATCACAGCCATCAATGTGGGTTCAAGGGTGGACGCTAAACGTTGGTCACATCATTCATGCGAGTCGTGCTCGATCTTTCGACCATCCGCGTTCCGAGGCCATGTCTGTACATGCTAGGCTCGCCAACTCAACCTTAGTGTTTTCGCTGTGCAACATGGCTTGCACCCACTGTATGTGAACGTAGATATGTCTGACACCCGATCATCACGGCATGCCTCATACCGAGGAACTTTCCTGGTGGTGCACACTAAGGGGGAACACAATCGTTGGTTATTTTAACAGGGATCATCTTATTAGGCTACCGTCAAGTATATAATACTAGCACACAATAAGACATACAAACAATAACATTGAATGTAAATGCTATGTGATATGGTCCTTCACATCGTGATCTCCATCCATCGTCACCGGGTTCCGACGCCAGGGTTCCGGCGCCGTAGACACCAGGGTACCAGTGTCATTCCGGTGTGGTAGTCCGTCACTTCCGTGACTATCTACTACTACGTAACGAAAGGTAATCACTTTACCTTTGCCACAACCATATCACAAAGCAACGCCCCCTGCAAAACAAAGTTAGACGCCTCTACTTTATCTTGGCATGTTTTACGTGGCTGAATGGGCTTTCACACAAGAACCGTTCTTACCTACAAACTTTTAGCACAACGCTGATCAAGTAGTTGTCTATACTACACCCCTTTCGAGGCCCTCTGTTGCAAATGGCATACCAACTAATGCAAGAGAGACAGACACCCCCCTAAGCCACTTTATATGGTACAAGTCGTATATCAAGTGTGGACCAGTCTCACGAATGAACGCGTAAAGTCGGTTGGGGGCCGCTTCATCAAGCATTACTGTGGTATACACAAGTACACGTGGGAGGGTAAAAACTAAAATATCAATGCCCACATGCTACATCTCGTGTGTTCTACCCGTACTAGCATTACTACGCATAGATCTAGCTCTGATACCACTGTAGGGGTTCCGCGCATAAAAACAATAAATTTTACTCTACGCCCCTGAACCCCTGAAGCTGCCAGGACCTATATATTAGTAATACAGTAACGGGAGGGGATTTTCGCGAACTTACCCTCGAAGACCGAAAAGCGTTGTCAACGCTCAGGAGAGCGTGGTTGATGTAGACGAGCCTAAGCCGACCTCAAGGTCGTGATGAAGTCCTTGCGCTCCTTCTAGCTCCAACGACTTGAGTGCCTCAAGTGCGACACCTCGCGGGGAGTTACACATGGCCGGTGCATGACGATGTCTCCCGCTTCCCCAATCCAGCAGCAGTTGCGGAAGTAGAGCTCCCGGATCCAAATCCCGCAGCACGACGGCGCTCCGCGGTGAAGATGTCTCTCGGTCGTGCAGTCCAGACTTGGGACCACGGTCATGAGAGAGAGAGAGAGAGAGGGGAGAGAGAAAATATCAATTAGATGTCCTCCGAAAAGTGGGGAGACCTTTATTGATTATTGGTGTATTTTTCTAGGCCAAATACCCCACTTTATATAGGAGGGGGGAGGTACTACCTCCCCTCAAGTCCCGGGGTGGGACTAAAGGAGAGGAAGGGGGAGGAGGTGGCCGCCGGCCACCTAGTGGGCCCCGCGCGGGGGGCTAGGCCCAGCCGGCCTCCCCCTTGCCCCTTCTCCCTCTCTCCTTTCCCCTAATGGGCCTTCTCCCTCCGGAATTGGCCCATTAAGCCTTTGACCATTAAAATTGATTTTCTCTTTATTAAATAATTATGAATAAATGATTAACTCAATATTTAAACATTCATTCACATATTATTCAATCTCGTGGCTATGGAACACCTTCCACCTCCACTCCGGACATCCTCTAGATTTACCGAAACCCTTCCAGTTTTGTCCCTTCTCTCCTTCGGTGATTCTATCAATCCTATAAACACTCTCTAAGCATCATCAAGCCCTTAAGCATGATACCCCACGGTTCGGGAACACTCCAGACATGGTCGGGACACTACCGCACCAATGATCGAAAGAGGGACCTGGATGGCCATGTGACCCCTGTGCGTTCCACGAAGATCTTTCGTCGTTTGAACCGGGACAGTCGTGTATTATTCCCTTTGTCATTCGATACTTGCATTGCCCGAGATCTGATCATTTACATCACCATGTCGTGTTCAATATCGTTACTGAAGAATGCTACTTAACTCGTTCCGACAAGTGATATCCCCGTGATCTAATCACACGCTGCGCAGCTATTGGATATAACTTGTCCGAGTGGGCCCTTGAGTATCTTTCCGTCACATGGACAGAGAAATCCCGCTCTTGACATATATTGCCTCTACGGTTTCCTTTGAGTACCTGAACACACCTTTATAACCACCGTTTTACTAGATGGTGTTTGATGCTATCTAAGCACTCTCGGGAGACAGTGATTGATATAGCCTCACGGTCTAAGGAATAGTCTACGAGGATCCATTTCTAATCATCGTAACTTGAACTTCGCGACATGATCAGGTCACGATGTTTAGGTTGGGTATTGGTTCATCATCTCATTCTCAGAATGAGATGACCTCATTTCCAACTGGCATAAATGCCACATGATCAGGAAACTTGATCATCTATTGACCAATGAACCAGTGATTAGAGTTTCACTGGGAACCCCTGGTTGTTTGTATATCACACGTGTATTGATGTTTCCACTCAACACAGTTATAGCTTGATATAAAACTTAATCATAAACTATATGACATATGATAATAGTCCTTACTACTATTTGTCTCTAGGGCATATTTCCAACAGGAAAAATTCACTTTTCCAACACCTCAAATGGCTAAGTCTGGTCCCTGCAGCTCCTCCATACTATGCTCTCTTTGTTCCTTTTGCCTTTGTTTTATCGATAATCATCATCAACACCTACACACATGTCCAATAGAAGGAAGAGGGATAAAATTTTACCTAAACTACTAAATGTGCGAAGCTCATATTGAATTTAATAAAAACAAGTAATCATGCATATCAGGCATAGGAATATTTAGATGGAGCATGATATGATAGGAAAATGACACAATTTATATTGCTATAAAGAGTTGTATTATCACAACAATCAACTTCCCCAAGCTATATCTTGCTCGTCCTCGAGCAAAAGGGATCGATAACTTAATGGATGTGATCTTGCTTATCATTGAAAATCAATGCACCGTATCCTTTTTTTCCTACAAGCTCAAAGCAAGAGAGAACATAATCATACAAGGCAATATAAGCTTAGTTATATTATTCCAAACTACTAGAGATTAGTCAAAAATTTCTATGCCCCATGTCAAAGTTAAATCTAGCTTCCCAGTAAACGTATGATCCTTCTATGCGCACTTTATTGTATTTTTATTTGTATTAGGAAAAGTTGAACACGGTTAGTTCTCAATCATAAATGGAAATAGAGTTTTCCAATGCTGCTCATGGCATCTATTAAAGTCTCTCAAGTGCAAACTTCGATTGTTGAGCTCATAGAAAATATATTTCTTAGTAACGAGACCATGCGAAAAGAGTGGTATATATTCAATCGAGACTGTGTAGGCTAGGAAGGACACTCATGACCATTACCAAGGTTTCCCATTTTGGTATAATGATTTCTCATAATGGTCATAGGACTATTCTGACTTTTGGTTTTAACACAGGCCCATGAAAATACCAATGCATATCCAAATATAGAATTTTTGCTACATATGTTGGGCAACTCATAGCCAAACTCCAAGAGTTTCCTCTTTTTGGATTGTCCAAAGGCCAGCGGAGTTGTTAGCATCCCATGTTGTGCGATAGTTGCGCAAGACACGCATAAAGCAATATCTCACTTTGATTTCCAAGACAAAATTTTGGCATATGTAATCTCGAAACTTTGAAACATCATTTCTTATTTGACAACTCACTTAGTAAGCATCTATTAAGACCATCATTTCCAACACTATGGGGTTGTGCTACTCCATAACCACTCACTTAAGACAATTCCGACCAGTGACAACTAGCAAGTTTTGAAGAAATTCTTTATTATATTTTTTCTTTTCAAAATGTAGAGAACATGGCAATGTATATTTAGAGGATCATAATATTTTTCACAAGTTAGATTAAAGTTGAACAAGGTGCATCAAAGCTATGGCTTGTCTCCTATGGGGCCTAACATGAGCAAGTATATCCCTTATATAAATATGAACAAAAACTCACCTAAGCAAGCATTCAAAAACAGAGGGATACACAATAGCATGAAAACCTTTTAAGATAAAGAACTTTGCACAAGACTCTATGCATGCAAAATAACATCCCCAAGCTAAGAACCAACTTGAGAAGATCATGAAAACAAAAGAGAAAATGCAGTTATCAAAGGAGAGTATAAGAAGTGGTTACCTCCCCAAGCTTAAGTTAAACCAAGGGTGACACACTTTACCGTTGAGGTGCTTTTAACCTCTACTTTGATGGATAAAGAACCTTTGCTTCAATGAATGTTTCACAATCCGGTGTATGCCTTCCTTAAGAACCTAGTAGGAACAAGACTAGAAAGAAGACAAAATATTTTTGTGTTTTTTAAGACACGAGTTTAGATCACAAGTGATGAAAATATAGGTCACACTCAGTCGGTTCATCAACCTAAGCACCACGCCTAAGTCAACAAACTAGTTCTAGAAGTGGCATCTCGTAGATTGTGATGAAGTGCAAGTGAAATAGGATACAAGACACGAGTGTGCAGCCCCTATGTGCTTATTTAAAGAGGTTCGAGTTGGAAGGTTTTACCAGACATTGATTGTTGAAACATTGAATTGAAGCAACCAAGTGGCTCATGCGAGTGTTTACACGGTTGGCACTACCGTACACGTCGCCACACAAGGTTCAAGTCCCTACGAAAATAACACACTAAATAAAAGACAATGGTTTGGTGTACGAACAAAGTTCGTTCACCCAACTAGTGAAAGAAAACATGAACTACTAAAGAGAATTAGAACTTAAGGAATTTCTGAGATAGAACTTTATTGCTTACATATGCTCGGCTTCTCTAAAACATGGGAGAAGCTCCCAGGTGGTGTTTCGAGGTTTTTAGAAGAAGAACGAAGAAAGAATAAAATTTTGAGCAATGGTTACCTTCCAGCTGGCGTTTGAGGGGTTTTCCCAACTATACGGGCACAACTATACGGCCGGACCAAAAAGGTCTCGCTGTATAGTTGGTCGTTAAACTTACAGTACCTTGAACATCGAAGGGTAGATGGCGTCTATATCTATACGGCTGCAACTATACGGCCGGACCAAAAAGGTCTCGCCGTATAGTTGGTCGTTAAACCTTCTGTACCCTGGAAAAGAATTTTGACAAAGGAATCGATAACTATACGACTGTAACTATACGGCCGAAATTTCCATTCCCGCTGTATAGTTGGCCGTTAAACCTTCTGGAGTCGCCAAAATTTTCTTATTTCTTCGAAAATTCTTTCTTAACCTGAAACTTAGCGAAACACCATGTTTTGATAGAAAAATGACAGATTAAATTTTCGACCAACATTAGCATGTGTAAAAACGGGATTTAAGTACAACTGAGTTTATGCAACACATAATAACAATAAATTCTACCTTTTGAAAACTTCAACAAGATTACTCTAATAGCAAGACATGCGAAGAATAAAAGTGCCAATGCAACATGAATGCAATTGGACTCAAGACACAAAACTAAGAAAGAAACCTAGTAACTTCCGGGTTGCCTCCCGGGAAGCGCTCTCTTCAAAGCCATAAAGCGAGGCTAAGATGCTCCATACATTACTGTTGGAAATATGCCCTAGAGACAAATAGTAGTAAGGACTATTATCATATTTCATATAGTTTATAATTAAGTTTTATATCATGCTATAACTTTATTGAGTGGAAACATCGATACACGTGTGATATACAAACAACCAGGGGTTCCCAGTGAAACTCTAGTCACTGGTTCATTGGTCAACAGCTGATCATATTTCTTGATCATGTGACATTTATGCCAGTTGGAAATGGAGTCATCTCATTCCGAGAATGAGATGATGAACCAATACCCAACCAAAACATCGTGACCCGATCATGTCACGAAGTTCAAGTTACGATGATTAGAATTGGATCCTCGTAGACTATTCCTTAGACCGTGAGGCTATATCAATCACTGTCTCCCGAGAGTGCTTAGATAGCATGAAGCACCACTTGGAAATACAGTGGTTATAAAGGTATGTTCAGGTACTCGGAGGAAACCGTAGAGACAATATATGTCAAGAGCGGGATTTGTCCATCCATGTGATGGGAAGATACTCGAAGGGCCCACTCGGAGAGGTTATATCCAATAGCTGCGCAGCGTGTGATTTGATCATAGGGATATCACTTGTCGGAACGAGTCAAGTAGCGTTGTTCGGTAACAAGATTGAACACGACATGGGGATGTCATTGATCAGATCTCGGACAATGCAAGTATCGAGTGACAAAGGGAATAAGACACGATTGTCCCGGTTCAAACGACGAAAGATCTTCGTGGAACACACAGGGGTCACATGGCCATCTAGGTCCCTCTATCAATCATTGGTGCGGGAGTGTCCCTACCATGTCTGGAGTGTTCCCGAACCATGGGGTATCACGCTTAAGGGCTTGATGATGCTTAGAGAGTGTTTATAGGATCGGTGGAATCGCTGAAGAATAGTAGAGAGAAAATCGGAAGGGTTTCGGTAAGTCCGGAGGATGTCCGGAGTGGAGGTGGAAGGTGTTCCATAGCCATGGAGGTTGAATAATATGTGAATGAATGTTAAATTAGGATTTAATCATTTATTCATAAATATTTAATAAATAGAAAAATCAATTAAATGGTCAAAGGCTTAATGGGCCAATTCCCGGAGGGGAGAGGGCCCATTAGGGAAAGGAGAGAGGGAGAAGGGGCCAAGGGGGTGGCCAGCGCCCTAGTGGGCCAGCCCCCCGCGCGGGGCCCATGGGGTGGCCGGCGGTGCCACCCCTCCCCCTCCTCTCCTTTAGTCCCAGCCCGGGACTTTGAGGGAGGTAGTTGATGGCTCTGTAATGGCACCATAAAAATGTTGATGCGGTGTTGATGTAGAGCTCGCTGGGAACCCCAAGAGGTACAATGAGCGCAGTAGCAAGTTTCCCTCAGTTATGAAACCAAGGTTTAATCGAACCAGTAGGAGCAAGGAAACACCCCAAAGGTGTTACTAGTTGAGCCTTGGTAGAGCGCACTACCGGTGCTAGTAGCAACGTGGAGACCCACACAACACAACCACAGAACTTTGTCCCCAACTTGCGATGAGGTTGTCAATCTCACCGTGTTTTGCTGAAAACAAAGGATTAAACGTATCGAATGGAAAGAAGTGATAGTTTGCAGAAAGTAAACACAAAGCATTAAACAGTTTGTAGATTGTATGTAAAGAAAGAGGACCGGGATCCATAGTTCACTAGAGGTGGCTCTCCTTAAGATAGATAACATGCTGGGTGAACAAATTACAGCGGGGAAATTGACAAACATCGAGAAAGCAATACATGCATATACTAATCATCTTGACTCCTTTGAGACTTGATTGGGCATTACAACATTATACATAGACCGCCATCCAACTACATCTATGACTAATAATCCACCTTTAGGTTATCATCCGAACCCCCTCCAGTATTAAGTTGCAAGCAACAGATTATTTCTTTACGAATTACGTGTAAAGTAAACAATACGATTATTCTATGAACAAAGGATTGTTCTTTTCTCCCTAGTAGCAACAACACATCTAGTACCTTAGAGATTTCTGTCACTTCTCCAGATTACTAGAGGCATGAACCCACTATCGAGCATAAATACTAACTCTTGGAGTTGCTAGCATCTACTTGGCCAAGATAGCTACTAATAACGGAAAACATGCAAGATCACAAATAACAAAGACATGATAGAATCAATAATCAATCTGAAATAGCATCTCAATATCCATCGGATCCCCGCAAACACAACATGCAGAATTACAAATAGATGATCTTGATCATGAATGGAGCTCACAAGATCTAGAGATGAAAGCACAAAGGAGGAAAACCGGCCATCTAGCTACTACATGGACCCATAGTTCAAGGATGAACTACTCACACATCACACCGGAGGCTTGCATGGTGATGAAGAAGGCCTCCAGGGTGAAATCCCTCTTCGGCAGGGTGCCAGGAAGAGCTTTAGATCCCTCCTAATCTAGGGATAGAGATGACGGCGGCTACAGACTCTTTCGTGGATTTTTTGATCGGGCCCTTAGGGTTTTTGTCCTGAGGGCATCTTATAGGCGGAAGGGGAGGCCGAGGGGGTGCCGGAGGCGGCCAGACCACCCCCTGGCGCGGGCAGGTGGTGTGGTGGCCCCCTGGCCCCTCTCCGTCTCGTACTCTGGCATCTGATGACTTCCGGAAAAATAGGCACTTTGGCTTTTGTCCCATCCAATTCCGAGAATATTCATTTTCTAACTTTCCTGGAACCAAAAACAGCAGAAAACGGGCAGTTGGCACTGTGGCTGTTGTTAATCGGTTAGTGCAAGAAATCATATGAAAAGTACTCCAAAGTGTGGACAAAACATAAGAAAGTGGATAAAACCAAGAATGGATCATCAAAAATTATAGATACATTTGCAATGTATCAACATCCCCAAGCTTAACTCCTGCTCGTCCTCGAGTAGGCAAGTGATAAAAAGAAAGAACAATTTTTGAGGTGACAAACACCATCAAAGACTTGATCAAAGTATTTGTAAAACATTCAAAGCTGGGATCATAGTACTTCAATCATAACATGAAAGACAAAGTTCTAGCAATAAGGCAAAGAAACTATGATGCAACATGAAAAGGCACAAACAAAAGATTCATGAATAACAATGCTTTGCAAGACGTTTTTTTGTTTCACATAAATAAAACATAGCATAATAGTATTCAGCTTGTCCCTCATAGAGTAGCAAAACATAAATGCATAGGACACCTTCAAAGTTCATAAGAGTGAATAGATACAAATAGTTTAAAACAAGCAATATCAAGTTATGCATCAAACAACTAGTCTTGGGACAATGCACATAGAACTAAGAATGGCCACTATGCTCTCAAAGTAGGTGCATAAAGGTAGAAGGTGGAGACTCAATATAATGGTAGAAGAAAGGCCTTCATAGAAGGAAGTAGGGATTCAAGTCTCATAAAGAGCTTCCAAAAATTATGGTACTCATAGCTTTCAGCTCTCATTGCCCCTATCATAAGCATCTTTAAGGTGATTAAGGTCAAAGTGACACAACTAAGAGGATATGCTTGACAAGTTATAAACCGAAATCTCATGCCCCTTACTTACAAAGACCGATCCTCATGCTACTCAACTTTAGTCACAAGTAAGCTCTTGTCATTTTAAGTACATATGTATCATAAAGAACCGCCAACAGGGTACCCCTTACACATGATACAGGAGTTATCCCATAATCAAAATGACAAGGCAAGCAGACAATGAGCATCTTAGCGATCTTTTTACTTGCTATTTGCATAGGTTTTTATTGAGGATGCTTCATAGAGTGCTCATTACGGTGATGCTGCAAGTTTTCCACCATGATTAGGCATGGCTTAGGCTAGCGGCCCAGGCGTTTCTCTAACACACATACAAACTCCATGATCTTACAAGTTCCATTTTTATTTCACACCGCCGGGATCCATAAGCAAAAGAACATGATATCAATGGGGTACAAAGTACAAGTGCAATGTTGAAAGCATTCCCCATGGTACATGGTTCTGCTAATTTCAACTTATAAAGCGCAAGCATATACGCAACAAATAAGGGCCCAATGGTTCAAGTTTATTAGATTCAAAAAAGTAAAGTGCGCCATCAAGTTCGTGAGAGCTTTAATCACTAGTTTTCTCATAACAAGTTTAATTTGGAAGATAAACAAAAGCATGAATATACTTGGAATAACATAAGCTAGTAGGTAGGTATGGTGGACTCTTTGGAATAACTTGGTTTAGGGAGTTGGATGCATGAGTGAAACTCATACTTGGTTGTGGAGGCTAGCAAAGACTGGGAGCGACAAACTAAGAGAGCAATAATGGCCATAATCATGCAGAGCGACAAAACATCATTGATCAAAGCATAAAGTGATACTACAATTTGAAAACTAAAGGATCATAAAGGCTATGGTGACTTGAGATAGTCATAACATGGTGTGAGCATGTGCCAAGTCAACCCAAATAAAGCATCAAAGGAGAATACCACTATACTATGCTTTAATATGCTAAAACAACGCATGATTCATCCAAGGGACATTAAGAAATCTCAATTGTTTATAACAAGTCATGCTACAGCAAATAATACTGAGCATAAAGCCAAAATAATATCAAGCATGGCATGACAGAGCATAGGCCACAGTAAAAAACAAGGTCTTTTTACCACATAAGAATGGACTTTCCTACTCTTTTCCAAACCAAACCAAACTATTTGCAAACCAATGTATGAAAGAGGGGGTCCAACAAATTTATTCAGAGAACTAAGAAAACAAAGCAAACGAAAAACCAAAACGAAAAAGAAGACGCTCCAAGAACAACACAATTGTTCATGAAACAATAAAAATGAAGCGTTTGGAAGAAACCTGAGATTTTTATTGATGAAGAAGGGGATGCCTTGGGCATCCCCAAGCTTTGACGCTTGTACTTCTTGGATATTTCTTGGGGTGACACGCTTGGCATCCCCAAGCTTGAGCTTTAGTCCATTCTTCATCTCATTACTCATTCCTTCCATACACCTAAAAAATTTCCTTCATACAAAACTTCACACAATCTTTATTAGCAACATTAGTGCACTCAAGATAAATAAGTCTTAAGGTTCAGCTATAACACCAAATAAACTTCCATTAGAACACTAGATACTGTAGAACTTCCCTAAAAAAGCTCAATTCCCCAAAATAACTCAAAAAGGAACCAAGAAGAAGCAAATGCCGAAAATGGCAGAAATCTGTCAAAACAGACCAGCAAGTAAAGACGAATTTTTTCGAAGACCTTCTGTTGCTAAAATCAAAAAGTGTTGAACTAACGAAAGTTAGATAACAACCTGGGGCATAAGCAAAAAACTTCACGCCTCAAAAATACGTTCATAGATTTTACACGAATTTTTACGGTGAAGCACAGAAATCTGTTTTGGGACAACAATTTTCCCAATCATTACTTCTCTCTCATTAGAGGTTACTCTTGGCACAAAAAGCAAATAAAAAAGGATAAGGAGCGGTTATTACTAAAGTAATAACTTCCAAGACTCATCTAAAACTTTTGGGTTATCTCTCAATAAGTACTTTTCTTTAACATCTTTAAGTTAGGCATAAGAAGCAAGAAAAAGAATCAAGTGTTCTCAAATGAAGAAACATTAAGATCAATACCAGAAATATTTTCAACAAGGCAAGGTATATCATCCAAATAAGTTCTAGAGGATCCTCTCTCAATGCTCTTAGGTTCACTATTCTCATCAAAAGGGTTTGCAGGAACAATCCAATCAAGATTCTTTTCTATGGCATCATGCATTGCTACTAGTTTAAAGGGTATTGGTATCTTAGGTTCCTCCCCATTAGGTTCGGTTTTGTTCATCTTTTCTCGTGTACCAACAACATCTACACATGAGCCTAGCATATTGAAACGTTCAAAGACTTTTCTAGCTTCCTTGGCAACATCATAGAATTCCTTAAACAAAGTTTCTATAATAAAATCCCTCTTTTCAGGGTCCTCAATTTCTTTAAGCTTAAGAAACATTACTTGCATTAAGGGGTTGAGGTTAACAAACCTAGCTTCTAACATGTGAATTAAATAAGCTGCAGCAATCTCATAGTTTGGAGCAAGTTCTGCAAGGGATCTATCTTCAGTATCTTCATGCTTACTAACATGATTAAAGAATTCTTCAATATTATTTTTCCCAATTATAGAACCACTACCAATTGAAAGGTATTTGAGGGTGAATTTGGGGATCAACATGGTGAGCTAAGGAAGAGGTGACAACTAAAGGAGACTTAATTTTTGTGTGTTTTCAAATAAGAAAGCAAACTAGTAAAACTATTTTTTTGTGTTTTTGATAAAGAAATAAGCAAACAAAGCAAAAAGAAACTAAGCAAAACAAAAACAACAAAGTAAAGAGATTGGTTATGAGGGACTCCCCTTGTGAAGATGTCCTTGACTCCCCGGCAACGGCGCTAGAAAAATGATTGATGGCTCTGTAATGGCACTAGAAAAATGCTGGTGCGGTGTTGATGTAGAGCTCGTTGGGAACCCCAAGAGGAAGGTATGATGAGCACAGCAGCAAGTTTCCCTCAGTTATGAAACCAAGGTTTAATCGAACCAGTAGGAGCAAGGAAACACCCCAAAGGTGTTACTAGATGAGACTTGGCAGGGCGCACTACCGGTGCTAGTAGCAACGTGGAGACCTGCACAACACAACCATAGAACTTTGTCCCCAACTTGCAATGAGGTTGTCAATCTCACCGTGTTTTGCTGAAAACAAAGGATTAAACATATCGAATGGAAAGAAGTAATAGTTTGCAGAAAGTAAACACAAAGCAGTAAACAGTTTGTAGATTGTATGTAAAGAAAGAGGACCGGGATCCATAGTTCACTAGAGGTGGCTCTCCTTAAGATAGATAACATGCTGGGTGAACAAATTACAGCGGGGCAATTGACAAACATCGAGAAAGCAATACATGCATATACTAATCATCTTGCCTCCTTTGAGACTTGATTGGGCATTACAACATTATACATAGACCGCCATCCAACTGCATCTATGACTAATAATCCACCTTCAGGTTATCATCCGAACCCCCTCCAGTATTAAGTTGCAAGCAACATATTATTGCTTTACGAACTGCGTGTAAAGTAAACAATACGATTGTTCTATGAACAAAGGATTGTTGTTTTCTCCCTAGTAGCAACATCACATCTAGTACCTTAGAGATTTCTGTCACTTCCCCAGATTACCGGAGGCATGAACCCACTATCGAGCATAAATACTAACTCTTGGAGTTGCTAGCATCTACTTGGCCAATATAGCTACTAACAACGGAAAACATGCAAGATCACAAATAACAAAGACATGATAGAATCAATAATCAATCTGAAATAGCATCTCAATATCCATCGGATCCCCGCAAACACAACATGCAGAATTACAAATAGATGATCTTGATCATGAACGGAGCTCACAAGATCTAGACATGAAAGAACAAAGGAGGAGAACCATCCATCTAGCTACTACATGGACCCCTAGGCCAAGGATGAACTACTCACGCATCACACCGGAGGCTTGCATGGTGATGAAGAAGGCCTCCAGGGTGAAATCCCCTCTCCGGCAGGGTGCCAGGAAGAGCTTCAGATCCCTCCCGATCTAGGGATGGAGATGACGGCGGCTATAGTATCTTTCATGGATTTTTGATCGGGCCCTTAGGGTTTTTGTCCCGAGGGCATCTTATAGGCGGAAGGGGAGGCCGAGGGGTGCCGGAGGCGGCCAGACCACCCCCTGGCGCGGGCCAGGTTGGGCCGCGCGGCCAGGTTGTGTGGTGGCCCCCTGGCGCCTCTCCGTCTCGTACTCTGACATCTGATGACCTCCGGAAAAATAGGCACTTTGGCTTTTGTCCCATCCAATTCCGAGAATATTCATTTTCTGACTTTCCTGAAACCAAAAACAGCAGAAAACAGGTAGCTGGCACTGTGGCTCTTGTTAATAGGTTAGTCCAAGAAATCATATGAAAAGTACTCCAAAGTGTGGACAAAACACAAGAAAGTGGATAAAACCAAGCATGGATCATCAAAAATTATAGATACATTTGCAATGTATTAGTAGTACCTCCCCTTCCCCTATATATAGTGGGGGTATTTGGCCAAATAAAATACACCAATAATCGATAAAGGTCTTCTCACTTTTGGGAGGACCTCTAATTGATATTTTCTCCCTCCCCCTCTCTCTCTCGTGACCATGGTCCCAAGTCTGGACTGCGCGAATGAGAGACATCTTCACCGCGGAGCACTGTCGCGCTGCGGGATTCGGATCCGGGAGCTCTACTTCGGCAACTGCTGCTGGATCGGGGAAGCGGAAGTCATCGTCAGACACCGGACGTGTGTAACTCCCTGCGAGGTGTCGCACTTGAGGCACTCAAGTCATTGGAGCGAAAGGAGCACGAGGACTTCATCACGACCTTGAGGTCGGCTTCGGCTTGTCTACATCAACCACGCTCTCCTGAGCGTTGACAACGCTTTTCGGTCTTCAAGGGTAAGTTCGCAAAAAGCCCCTCCCATTACTGTATTACTAATAGATAGGTCCTGGCAGCTTTAGGGGTTCAGGGACGTTGGGTAAAATTTATTGTTTTCATACGCGAAACCCCAAGGGATATCGACTCGAGGTGGGGTTGTACATACCAGCTTGGAGCATCTTGAAGTAGAGTTCGGTCAGAGTCATACCCGCTTACGGTGCATCGACATCATGAAGATGAACAAGTTCTCGCTTTCAAGCGAGTGTTAATGCACCAAGCTTGGTGAACATGCCTCCGTGTATAGCTGCAATGAGAGGATTTGAGATTCATATAAAATTCTTAAATCTTTACCTTGGTTACCTATGTAGGGGAACACTTCATAGTATTCTTCCTTCATAGCAGGGAGTTTAGGACCCTGCATGTTAGTATAGCAAGGTTCTATCTCTAGTTCATTATTATTAATACTCTGCATATGAGTGTCTAGGCACAAGGCCTCCACAGAACAATTATCAACAGTTTTAGCATCATAAAATCACTACTAGAGTGAGAGGCATCACAAACAAAAGTTGTAGTGTGACTCTCTTTGTCAACCTCACCTTTTTGTTCCTCCTTTTCATCGACTAGTGTTTTAATAGCAATGATAGAATAAAAAGTAGGAGTCGGGTGTGAGCGGGTGATCAATCCGTTCTTCCTCCTTGTGCTCCCGCAAAAGGTTATCTTTCTCCATGACGGTTTTATACCGCTTCAAATAATATAATACCAATGCATTATTACTTAAATCATTTTTGCAAAAGAGGAATATGAGGTATACTAAATTAAAAATTCCATCAACTGCTTCACTTTCAACATTAATACTTCCTAGTCTAAATACCATTTTAGTTGCACCATTGAAAAGAACGTATTCTAGTACTTCCAACATAGCATATGATTTATCTCCATTATAATTTGCTACAGTAGAATTGTTGAAAAACTTACATTGAAAATTAAGGTGGTCATCTGTTATTCAAATTGTGCAGTAATATCCATCATTAACACGCAACCATAATGAATGCCTTTCGAATTGGTCCAGCAATTTCTTTATCAGCTCATGTCTAGCAACCAGGCTTGATGAACTTGAATCCTTTATCTCCTCCAATGTTTGTATTATCTCTTGAACAAAATTTATCTCGGAAAACATGATTAGTAGCAACAGTTTTTATAAATTTTTGGTTTTGTAATTTTTTTATTGTTTTCAATATAAAAGAAAGCAGTAAGATAATAGCAACAAACTAAAATAAACTATGTGCGAGTAGATAACCGAACGCTTTGCTCCCCGGCAACATCGCCAATTTGATGACTAGGTTCCTGCACCAATAACAGGGTTATTGCAGTACTTGTAGTAGCAAATATTTAAAGAGTTTATCCCAATGGGAGCTTAGCGAACACGACCCCGCAGCCACATCATCAATGTGACCACATTCGCACCCAAACTGTGGTTTGGAAATATCCTATTCTATAAGTTTCTAGGATAAATGAATTTAAGATGTTTTGTAATAACTATTGTTAGGACTAGAACAAAAGTAAAATTGAAAAGAGGTGAATGCAATGAGATGAAATATTAATACTATGATTCCTCAAGTAATGTTGTGTATACCGGTGTGCATGATAAGTGCTTATGGAATAGCTGTTAACTATAATTGCGGTGGTCCCTCATATACCGTTGCCTCCCACCATTGGTAAGTGGAAACTAGACAACTCAATTGTCCACACCCTCTTCGGACATGGGTCATCTTGTAAGAGAATAGTGTATTAAGGTAACAAGACCAATCAAGGTAAACCAGAGCAAATGCATTAAGTTTTATGGACAACCGTACTCCTAAGCAAGTGTGCTAGTCACAAGATATCTTGTCTCTCACTTTGGGGTCAAGCAATTCGCAACACTATATCTATATATATCATGAGTGATCTTGAAGGAACTCTGGGCGCTGCATCCTAAGATGCTATTGCCTCCGCAAATCACTTATAGAAAATAGCCTATTAGTTCTACCCATGGAAGAGCAGATACTAATGATAAGTTTTGTGACACTCTGTGAATTCCTAGTAAATTCCTTAACAATGGATTGGACGTCTCCAATCACTAGAATAATATCATGAATAGAACAATGTAAAAAGAAAGCACAAACATATTAATTAACAAAAACACACCACACTTCAATTACCCAAATCATCATAACATTAATAAAAGAGGGTTCAAGCTATGTTACAACCCATCACGGAGATCATGATGGGGAAGGATAAAGGAGTAGCAGTGATGGAGATGAAGATGATGGCGCGGTGATGGTGGCGTCGACATGGTGATGGAGGCGTCCTCCTTCTCCTCCTCTTCTCGCTTGGATGGCTTGATGGTGTTGATGGAGATCTGGATCTTGGTGGAGCTGTAGAGGCTATGGAGGAAGCATGACGGCACGGTGCTGCCGTGGAGGCGGTAGATCGGATATAGATCTTGTATATGGTGTATGGTGGCTTCCTCCTCTCTTCTTTGACTCCTCCCTCCTTTATATAAGCATTGGGGGTGTCTTAGGGTTCCTCCAATACCGCCATATGACTTAGGGAAGGTTCTGGAGCTTTCGGAGGGCAAAATCCCGTCGTTTCCGACCCTTTTTAGAACTATACGGCCGGAATTATTGCTCCGGTCGTATAGTATTTTGGTCGCTATTTCTTCATACAAACTCCGTTTTGGGTGTTCTTAGGCTCGTTGAGTTCGTATTGTCGAGAGCTACAACCCTGTGGTCTTGGATCTCTATTTTTAGTAGTTGGAAAAATTCACTTTTCCAACACCTCAAATGGCTAAGTCTGGTCCCTGTAGCTCCTCCATACTATGCTCTCTTCATTCCTTTTATCTTTGTTTTATCCATAATCATCATCAACCCCTACACACATGTCAAAGACAAGAAAGAGGGATAAAATTTTACCTAAACTACTAAATGTGCAAATTTCATATTGAATTTAATAAAAACAAGTAATCATGCATATCAGGCATATCAATAGTTAGATGGAGCATGATATGATAGGCAAATGACACAATTTATATTGCTAAAAAGTGTTGTATTATCACAGCCATCAGTTATTCGAACCAACGGGAGCAAATCAGATATTGTGTGTGTTGTATGTGTTTGTATCTTTACCTTGCATTTGAGTTGAGTTCATCGCATTCCACGTGTGTCCCCTCACCTCGACTCCAAATCCGTGAAGATCAGACCATCCCAAGAGTCAATCCTAAAGGAACCCGCAGCACCGTGGTGGCGCATGTAGGTGCGCGGCGTTGATGAGTGGAAGACTACGAATCATTTGGGATAGTGTTTTTTGAGGATCGGGAGAAATCCTTGTCGGTCTTACGACATCAACATGACGATGCCTACGGGTGCCACCATTCCTTCTTGAAGTGTGTCGGGCGTACCCCTTCCCCACTCACCCCCATGTATGGGGAACCCAGGACATGTCCGGGCAGCAACATCGTGTCATCGTCTCAATCCTTCTTGAAGGAGTTGCTTAGTACGCGACATTTCGGAGCTCTAGGATCATGGTGGGACTTTTTTGGTGGGCGCAGCGGTGGCGAGCTGTCGTCATTTTGTCGATCTGCTAGCTTTATTTTCGTTTTTCTTTCTCTTCTTTTCTTGTTTGGGCTTGACAATGTTGTGACCTTAGCAGTTGTGTCGGTTCGTTGCTATATTAATATAGCGGGGCGAAAGCATGTTTTTAGAGAAACAGTGGAATGACATGGCACGGACTTTTAGAACATTTTCTTCAGACATAGATATTGTGTGGTGTCCAATAGATTCAGTACATGGCAAATCTGGCCAACGGGCCGGCCCGGCACGGCCCAGGCACGGCACCGCCTACACGGGCCTGGCACGGCACGGCCCCTGTAGGCCCGCCAAGCTCGCGTGCCATGTCGGGCTGGCCCGCGTGCCCGGCTGTGTGGCCCCAGCCCGGCCCCGGCGTCTGGCGGGCTGGCCCACGGCACGTGTGGCCCGCGGGGCCGAAAATGGCCCGTTTTTCCTGTTTTCCTGTTTTTCTTCGATCTATGTCCGAAAAAATGCTAAAATGTCTAAAGATTGCAGAAAAATAGTGAAATGACACAAATTTTCATATGGGATAAAAAGCGAGCTTTATTAATGTTGCCTCATTAAAAAACCTTACATCCCTAGTAAGGAAAAAGAGTACAACCCGCTCGAAAAGAAAAAAATTACATCGACTAATTAGTTCCCTCCGTCTTGCCTCTGGTGAGACAAAACATGCCTATGCAAGTGACCAGTTCCACCTCCACGGCGCAATATGAAAAAATGGCCGCATCTTCTGCACCTAGCTCTATTCACTTGTTCACCATCTACCTCACACACTTCTTCATCGAAGTGCTCCCAAATGCGGCTTATTCTTCTTGGTGCTTGGGGTCTTGGTGGATTTGCTCCAAAGTTCCACTGGTTGAGATTTGGGTCAGCAGCCATGTGGTGTGAACTGTGAAGAATGAGAGTGGTGGTGTGAAGAATGAGAGGGTGGTGTGAAGAATGAGAGGGGTGGGTGGTGTGGAGAATGAGAGGGTGGGTTGCTCTATTTAAAGGGAAAGAAGTGAGACCAAGGGGCATTGGGGCAAAGGGCAATATGGAGACAAGTTTGTATGGGGATAAAAATTGGCCTTTATTATTAGCTGCCTCATCAAAACCTTCCATCCCTGGGAAGGGAAAAGAGTACAGCTGGCTCTAAAAAGAAGAAAAAATTACAGAAGAGATTAAAAATTACAAAGAGATTAAAAAATCCTATATCAAGTTTCTTCTTGGTCTTCAGTCCACCGCATAGCTTCAAACGAGGCTATCAGTTCTGGGTTCTCGGTGGTGTGCTGGGCTCTTCGTCTGGCTAATTCTCCATCTTTGACAGACATCAGTGTTTTCACCATCTCTGGGGTGAGACTAGTTCTTCTATCATCAATTATCCGGCCAGCTAGACTAAAAGCAGACTCCGATGAGACCGTTGAGACGGGCACCGATAGCACATCCCGTGCTAATATGGAAAGCATCGGATATGTTGACCTTTTATCCTGCCACCACTGTAGTATATTGAAGTCGTCGTCATCATCATCATTAGTAGCAACTACTGGACTGTTGAGATACTTTGCTAACTCCCCGCAACCTTGAACCATGGGAGTTTGTGTGGAACTTCCAGTGGAAGAGCTCGGCGTGGTCGTGGAAGTACCAAATATTTTTCCCCACACTTTTTTCTTACCCCTACCGGCTGTTGGTACCGCCGGAGGTCTGTGTAGCAAAGTTGCGCCATACTTAAGCTCATACTTACTATAAACTTCCTGCAGCTTATCCTTTATATCAAGTGAATATTGATCATAGCTAACATTTACGGTATAACTTAAGAGCGATAGAACACCACTAAACCCTTCCATTTTAGCCCTAGGATCCAAAATAAATGCGATAGCATAGAGCAAAGGTATAGTTTTCCAATATTTGAGAAATTTTTCCTTCATGTGATGGACAGCTACTAATAAAGTGGTATCATTTTCATACTCTTTCAGGTGTTGGGAAATTTCTAAAATATGATGCACAATCATATGAGATGTAGGATAATAAACCCCAGATAAAGTAATAGTTGATTCATTAAATGTAGCCAGAAACTTATAGATCGATTCAGCAATGTGCCAAGTATCATCACCAAGTAGATGATACCCATCTTCTTGCGGAAAATGTGCATTAACAAATGCGGAAAATTGAGTCTTGTCACGTAAAACTAACTGAAGCATTAGATATGTAGAGTTCCATCTAACTGGCATGTCTAGATGAAGACCATGACATGGTACATTAATAACAGCACAATAATTTCTATAGCTTCCAAGTCTAGTATTAGAAGCATTCAACCATGATATTTCCATACGCAATCTCTCAATGTATGGTTCTAGATCATCTAAAGCACTTTTAGTAATAAGATTAATTATATGACAAGCACAACGTTGATGAAGCAGAAATTTTGATGCATATACTTCAAATGTAGGAATGAGGGTATTCATCGCAGTAGTATTTGCAGAAGCATTATCCAAAGTTACTGCAAATATCTTTTCGGCAAGCCCAAACTCACTAACAACTTTAAGTATAGCATGGGCAATGTTCTCACCATTATGTGATACATCAATTAACTCAAATCCTATTATCCTTTTATTTAATTCCCAATTTGAGCTAACATAATGAGCAACAACAGTAATATAATCTTGCTTAGCACGACCACTCCAAATATCAGAAGTTATGGCGATTGAGAAAGTTGACGATCCTAATTCTTCTTGTAAGGCGGCAAGACCTGCCTTGGCTAGCTTTTTCATGTCCCTAGTTGTAGTTTGTCTAGAGACCGGTGTAAAACTAGGAGTGTGAGCAGTTCTAATATATTCGACAAAACCAGGAGACTCGCCAAATCCTAATGGTAAATCATTCACGGCAATTAATGTTGCAAGAGCCTCTCTTTGACGAGTCGCATCATAGACAAATATACCTCGGGGAGTGCCGTCGGGGTTGAAGTTGATCCTGCTCTGGATCGTCGCGGCTTGTCCATCTTGCTTGGCGTGGGTCGCCAAGTGCCTCCTCATGTGGCCATGGCCTCCTCCCTTCTGCAGAGCAAATTTGCTCGAGCAACCCGGGTGCAAGCACCGAGCTCTCATCTTCGTCACACCATCGCCATCAACATATTCTTCTTCCTCATAGTGCTGCCAGATCTCCGAGGTTTTTTTCCGCCGCTTGCTACCAAAAGTGGTGGAATTTTGGCTAGCACTAGCACTACTAGATGTATCGGGAGAATGTGTGTATGTTGGTGTTGGATGATCGGATTGGGTATATGGAAATTGCATGGTGTCAATGTTGTCGCTGCCACGGAAGGGAGAAGTATTGAAGTTGGGAGGAATCTCGACCCCCAACTCATTGGCATTGAAAAGAAACTGGTTGGGATTAGCCATGAGAGATGTGTTGGATGGTGTGGAGATTGAGAGGGTGTGCTGCCCTTTTTATAGCAAAATTTTGATGAAATTTGGACCAAAATAGCCTTCCAAATGACGTAAAACCCTTAAAATACTCAAAAAAGGGACCAAAATGCCCTCAAACCCTAGCCCAAAGCCTCCCAACTGCCAAAAAACGGCTACCCCGCCCCCCCCCCCCCCCCCCCAATTCAAAATTCCCGCCGCCGCTCCCCCCCTCCCCTGTTGTGGCGTGCCTAGCGGGCCGGCCCGCGTGCCCGGCCAGGCGGGCCGTGCCGGGCCTGGCCCGCGTGCCCAGGGAGGCGGCCCCAGCACGGCACCCGCGTGCCGCGGGCCGGTACGGGCCCGTCAAGCCACGTGCCGTGCCGGGCTGGTGCCGGGCCAAATCGGCGTGCCGCGGGCTGGCCCGCCCCTGGCACGGCCCGCTGGCCAGGATCTGTGCAACGGCGCAAGCAAGCGCGGTGGCCCGGCGCCGCGTCGGGCGAGATGACGGTTGCAACAACCCATGACCGGTTGTGCCACTCGCGCCAACAATAGGCATGTCGTCGAAACCGTGGCGCGCACGGGCGCTCCCTCCGGCTTTCCCTCCCGACCGCCCGCTCCACGACCCCGCCCGCCTCATGCGACGTCCACCCTCCCGTCACCTCACAGCTCGTCGCCCCACTACGCCGCCGTTCTCTCTCCTCCCATGGCGGAGAGGCCGCCCCTGCCCTCCTCCTCGCGCGAGCAGGCCTCCTCCGCCACCCCCTTCGGCTCCCCGCTCGACACCGTCGCCGCGCCGCGCCAGCTCAAGGCGCCGCCGGGCGACACCTACGTCGTCAAGGTCCAGAAGGACCAGATATACCGCGTGCCGCCGCCCGAGAACGCGTACCTCGCCGAGCGGTACCGCACCGAGCGCGGCGGCGGCGGCGGCGGTTCGACCGCGTGCTCGTCGCGCCTAATTCTCACGATCGGCGTCGCGGCCGTAGTGGCGTTGCTTCTGGGCGCCGGCATCGCGCTCACCGTCGTCGTGTTGCGGCCGGACCCGCCCAGCTTCACCGTGAACAGGATCTCCGTCGTCAACGCGTCGGCGCAGTGCCACGTGGACTACGACTTCTTCCTGACGGCGATCAACCCCAACAAGGTGAGCGCGCTGTGGTACATGCGCGGTGGCAAGGCGGAGCTGCTGCACAGCGGGACGCCCCTGGCGAAGGGCGGCGTGGGGAGGCCCGACGACGGCGGGGAGGACGCCACGGACTTCAAGGTGCTGCTGCACGGCGTCGGCCGCGCGCCCCCCAAGGCGGTGGAGAAGGCGCTGAGAAGTGGGTCCAAGAAGGGCGCCGCGGTGGCGCTGGAGCTAGCGATGGACGTGCCCGTGCAGGTGCACGTGGGCGCGCTCGGGTTCGAGACCAAGTGGCTGGCCGTGACGTGCGACATCAGAACGGCCGGGCTAAGGAAACACGTGCACATTTCGTCGCAGAACTGCAGGAGCAGCTTCCGGAGTTGACTGACGCGCGCGGTGGCCGGCGCTTGTGCATCTGTGGGATCTATGGCCAGGGGCGGTGTGCTGTGGATAATGATCGATGTGTTCGCGTCGTCGTGTGTAAAATGTATGTTGGTTCTTGAGGCAGGAGGCTCCGATGTGTGCAGTATGTGTAAATTGTTTGCTAACCAAGATCTGGTGCTAGCTAGACCTTGTGTGAATGATGGAGAAATGTTCACGATCCTTTGCACCTTTGTTCCCCTCTGCTCAAACTTTAGGTCGGTGGTGCTCCAGCATGAGAGTTGTCGTCGGAGCGCTACCGTCTCGCCACCATGTCGACAACGAGCTTGTCTCTCACTCTGCGCTCCTCCGCCCGGGCCCTCTGGTTCCGCTCATCCTCTGCCTCCATTGTCATCAGGTGGTGCAGGAATCTTGGTATGGGACACCATGTCACAACGGATGGGTATTCTGCAAGCGTAAGAGGCATGAGTCATCAATGTCGTCCTTGATTTAACTCACTGGCCACATTTTGTTCTTCGTTTATCTGGTGACTAAAAATGCGACAATTTGGATGCAACTTTTGGCACTCGGAGTTGGAGCACATTGGCTACTTGGTGGAGCGCAACTTCATCCGAGGCGATGTTGTTGTTGATGCCATAAGCTGGGCACAGGAAAGAAGGGATGAGCTTCAGGTGAGGAAGCAGGAGGAAATTTGACAATGGTGTAAGCACATCAAAATCTGATGAAGTTGTTAGATGCGGCTGGAGAAATGTTTGTTGTACTAAAGATTGTAGTGGTTGTACTATGTGTGTTGTGTGTGTAAACAGAATAATTAAGGGCAACTGTTCAACACCCTTATCCTCTCCCGACCCCCTTCCTCCACCCCGTTGAGAGTCAGCCGCCGTTCGCGGGGCCTCTCCGCTGATGACCCACAAGTATAGGGGGTGTATCGCAGTATTTTCGAGGGAAGTGAAACCCAATTTATTGATTCAACACAGGGGGAGCCAAAGAGTATTTATAAGCCTTAACAACTGAGTTGTCAATTCAGCTGCACCTGGAAACAATCTTGCTCATAGCAGTTTATCAGTAGCAACAGTTTTGTAGTAGCAATAGTAAAGTAACAACAGTAGTAAAAGTAAAGACAATAGTAACAATTGCAGTAAACAGTAGGATTAAAGCGCGATAGGCATAGGGATGGATGGACAGGCGTTGCATAGATAAAAAAATCATATAGCAATCAAAACATAGGACAATTGCAGATAAATAAGATAAAACATCCAAGTACTAAATAATCATAGGCATGTGTTCCATATATAGTCATACGTGCTCACAATGAGAACTTGCACAACATCTTTTGTCCTGCCAGCCCGTTTGCAGCGGGGCCTCAAGGGAACTACTGACAATTAAGGTGCTCCTTTTAATAGAGCACCGGAGCAAAGCATTAACACTCTGTGAACACATGTGATCCTCACATCAAAGCCATTTCCTCCGGTTATCCCAATTGCTCTCACTTCGGGGCCATTGGTTCCGGACAACAACGTGTGTATACAACTTGTAGGTAAGACCATAAACAATACTATCATAATAAATCAATAACATATTCAGATCTGAAATCATGGCACTCGGGCCCTAGTGACAAGCATTAAGCATAACAAGTTGCAACAAAGTCAAAAAGCACTAATAATAGATACTAGGCACCATGCCCTAACAATCTGATGCCATTACATGAACAATCTCATCCAATCCCTACCATCCCCATAGCCTATGGCGGGGGATTACTCACTCATAGATGGGGGAAACATGGATGGTCGATGGAGAAGCGATGGTGATGATGATGGCGATGATCTCCTCCAATTCCCCATCCCGGCAGGGTGCCATAACGGAGTTTCTGGTTCCGAATCGCGGAATCTGGTGGTGGTGACGCAACGGAACTCTTTCTAAAAAAATGTCGAACCCCCTTTGGTTTTTAGGTCAAGAGGCAACTTATAGGCGAAGAGGGAGGCCGAGGGGGTGCCTAGGGCGGCCATACCCCCCCTGGCGCGGCCAGGCCTGGCCCCAGCCCCTCTCCGTCTCGTATTCTGCCTCCTGGTGTTCCTCGGTGAAAAACTGATTTTGGCTTTTGTCCCGTCCAATTCCGAGAATATTCATTTTCTGAATTTTCTGGAACCAAAAACAGCAGAAAATGGGCAGCTGACACTGTGGCTCTTGTTAATAGGTTAGTCCAAGTAATCATATGAAAAGTACTCGAAAGTGTGCACAAAACATAAGAAAGTAGATAAAACCAAGCATGGAACATCAAAAATTATGGATACGTTTGCAACAGCTTAACTCCTTCTCGTCCTCGAGTAGGTAAGTTATAAAAAGAAAGAATATTTTTTTAGGTGACATGCATCATCATAAACTTGATCAAAGTATTCGTAAAACATTCATAGCTGGGATCATAGTACTTCAACATTACATGAAAGATAAAGTTCTAACAATAAGACAAAGCAACTATGTTGCAACATGAAAAGGCACAAACAAAAGGTTCATGAATAACAATGCTTTGCAAGACGTTTGTTTGTTTTACATAAAGAAAACATAGCATAGTGGCATTTAGCTTGTCCCTCATAGAGTAGCAAACATAAATTCATGGGACACCTTCAAAGTTCATAAGAGTGACTAGATACAAATAGTTTAAAACAAGCAATATCAAAGCTATGCATCAATCAATAAGTCTTGGGATAATGCACATAGAACTAAGAATGGCCACTATACTCTCAAAGTAGGTGCATAAAGATAGAAGGTGGAGACTCAACATAAAAGTAAAAGAAAGGCCTTCAAAGAAGGAAGTAGAGACTCAAGTTTCATAAAGAGCTTCCAAAAATTATGGTACTTACTGGCTTTCAGCTCGCATTGCCCCTATCATAAGCATCTTGAAGTGATTAAGGTTAAAGTGAACAAACTATGAAGTACATGCTTGACAAAGTATAAGTTGGAAATCTCATGTCCCTTGAATACGAAGGCCGCTCCTCATGCTACTCAAATTTAGTCACCGGTAAGTTCTTGTCATCGTAAGTACATGTGTATCATAGAGAACCGCCAACAGGGTACCCCTTGCCCGATGATACGGAAGAATCCCCATATCAAAATGACAAGGCAAGCAGACAACGGGCATCTCAGCAATCTTCTTATTTACCATGGGAAAATGGTGCTTTTTTCTCTCTTGTCTCTTTTCTCATATCTCTTTTTTTCTTTTATTTTTCTCTTTTTTCTCAATATCTGACTCTTTTTTATAAGAAGAATGCTTCATAGAGAGCTCATTATGGTTACGCTACAAGTTTCCACCATGACGGCATGGATTAGACCAACGGCCCAGGCGTTTCTCTAACACATATACATAACTCCATGGACTTAAAAACTCCCCTTTCATTTCACACTGACGACATCCATAGACAAAAGAGCATGATATCAACTAGGTACAAAGTACAAGTGCAATGTTGAAAGCGTTCCCCATGACAGCATGGTTCTGCTAATCCTCAACATATAAGTGCAAGCATATACAACATAGACGACACAATGGTTCAAGTTTACTAAGGGCAAGAAAAATAAAGTGTGCCATCAAATTCGTGAGAGCTTTAATCACTAGTTTTCTCATAACGAGTTTAATTTGGAAGGTAAACAAAAACATGAATATACTTGGAATAGCAAATGCTAATAGGTAGGTATGGTGGACTCTTTGGAATAACTTGGTTTAAGGAGTTGGATGCATGAGTGGAACTCATACTTGGTTGCGGAGGCTAGTAAAAGACTGGGAGCGACCAACTAAGAGAGAAATAATGGCCATAATCATGCAGAGAGACAAACCATCATTAATCAAAGCATAAAGTGATACTACAAGTTGAAAACTAAAGGATCATAAAGGCTATGGTGACTTGGGATAGTCATAACATGGTGTGAGCATGTGCTAAGTTAACCCAAACAAAGCATCAAAGGAGAATACCACAATACTATGCTTTAATATGCTAAAACAACGTATGATTCTTCCAAGGCACATTAAGCAATCTCAATTGTTTATAACAAGTCATGCTATAGAAAAGAATACTAAGCATAAAGCCAAAACAATATCAAGCATGGCATGACAAAGCATAGGCCACAGTAAAAAACAAGCTCTCTTTACCACTTAAGCATGAATTTTCCTACTCTTTTCCAATCCAAACCAAACTATTTGAAAACCAATGCATGAAAGAGGGGGTCCAACCAATTTATTCAGCAAACTAAGCAAACGAAAAACCAAAACGAAAAACGAAAAAAAGACGCTCCAAGAACAACACAATTGTGCATGAAACAATAAAAATGAAGCGTTTGAAAGAAATCTGAGATTTTTATTGATGAAGAAGGGTATGCCTTGGGCATCCCTAATCTTTGACGCTTGTACTTCTTGGATATTTCTTGGGGTGACACGCGTGGCATCCCCAAGCTTGAGCTTTAGTCCATTCATCATCTCATTACTCATTCCTTCCATACACCTGAAATTTTTCCTTCATACAAAACTTCACACAATCTTTATTAGCAACATTAGTGCACTCAAGATAATAAGTCTTTGGGTTCAGTTCCAACACCAATAAAAATTCCATTAAAACACAAGCTACTGTAGCACTTCCCTTAAAAAGCTCAATTCCCTAAAAGAACTCAAAAAGGAACCAACAAGAAGCAAATGCAAATAAAGGCAGAAATCTATCAAAACAGACCAGCAGGTAAAGACGAATTTTTTCGAAGACCTTCTGTTGCTCAAATCGAAAAGTGTTGAACTAACGGAAGTTAGATAACAACCTGGGGCAGAAGCACAAAACTTCACGCCTCAAAATGACGTACAAAGATTTTACACGAAGTTTTACGGTGAAGCACAAAAAACTGTTTCAGGACAGCAACTTTCCCAACCATTACTTCTCTCTCATTAGAGGTTACTCTTGGCACAAAAAGCAAATAAAAAGGATAAGGAGTGGTTATTACTGAAGTAATAACTTCCAAGACTCATCTAAAACCTTTGGGTTATCTTCCAATAAATAATTTTCATTAACGCCTTTAAGTTAGGCATGATAGTTTGAGAGGTTGCTCACATAAGAAATATGAATTGAAGTAAAAGAGAGCATCGAGAAGCAAATTCAAAACACATTTAAGTCTAACCCACTTCCTATGCATAGGAATCTTGTATGCAAATAAATTCGCAAAGAACAAAGTGACAAGTATAGGAACATAAAACAAGAGTAATTTCAAAACTTTCAGCACATAGAGAGGTGTTTTAATACCATGAAAATTTCTACAACCATATTTTCCTCTCTCATAATAATTTTCAGTAGCCTCATGAATAAACTCAACAATATAACAATGACATAAAGCATGCTTTTCATGTTTGACAAAAACATAATTTTTATCAAGCTCAAAAATAGAGGGATTAAAACCTTCAAACCCACTTTTAACAATTCTATAACAAGATGACTGATCATTCAATATAGGACCATCGTCTAGAGCCTTATCATAAACAATTTCTAAGCAAAACTCTTTAGTACCATGCATCTCGAAGTTAGGCACAAATAAAGGATTATCACAGATAACATGATCATAACATTCATCCTCCTTTGGTAAGCATGGGGGACAATCAAATAATGTAAGGGATAAAGAGTTACTCTCATTAGAAGGTAGGCATGGGTAGCTAATCCATTCTTCCTCCTTTTGTTCATCACTCTCCTCCTCTTTTTCATCTAATGAGCTTTCAGGTTCATCAATTTCTTCTTCCATAAGATCCTGCAAGGCATTAGTCTCTTCCATTTGTGGAAAGCATCTATTAATATATTCAAGAATATAGCCATTTTCTTCCTTGTAATTATCAAAGCAAAATTTAAGTATATCATAAATCTCATATTTATAAGGTGAATCATCAATATTTTCAAGCAAACAAGCAAGTTCAAATGCACCCTTCCAAGTAATAAATTCCTCAATTTGTTCCACATCCTAAAAGTCATAATTTTCTTTAACATAAGAAGATATGGTAACATCATCATTATACTCACATTGAAAAGGGAGGTGTTTGTACCTCCTACAACAACAAGATTTATCAAAGCAATAAGTAACATTATAAGTAGAGCACACGTTTATAGCAATGGTATACAATTTATCAATTTGTTCCCATAAGTGTTTCCCTTTTTGTGACAAGTGGTGTTCCTTATAATAATATTTTTGTTCTTCCGTGATCCCACCTTGCCAATAAGATTCAGTTTCAAAGAAACCAACCATTGATAGAAAGCATGATAAAGCAAGACAATAACAGACCAACGAAAATAACAACTAGAGTAGGAACTATTTTTTTGTATTTTTGATATAAAAAAACAAGCAAACAAGGCGGAAATAAACTAAGCAAAACAAAAATAACAAAGTAAAGAGATGTGTTATGATTATGCTTGAACAATAGTGATTCCAAGTGGACTTGATAAATAAAGCTATGCTCCCCGGCAACGGTGCCAGAAAATAGTCTTCATGACCCACAAGTATAGGGGGTGTATCGCAGTATTTTCGAGGGAAGTGAAACCCAATTTATTGATTCGAAACAAGGGGAGCCAAAGAATATTTATAAGCCTTAACAACTGAGTTGTGAATTCAGCTGCACCTGGAAACAATCTTGCTCACAGCAGTTTATCAGTAGCAACAGTTTTGTAGTAGCAATAGTAAAGTAACAACAGTAGTAAAAGTAAAGACAGTAGTAACAATTGCAGTAAACAGTAGGATTAAAGTGCGGTAGGCATAGGGATGGGTGGACGGGCGTTGAATGGAGAAGACAATTCATATAGCAATCAAAACATAGGGTAATTACAGATAAATAAGATAAAGCATCCAAGTACTAAATAATCATAGGCATGTGTTCCATATATAGTCATACGTGCTCGCAATGAGAACTTGCACAACATCTTTTGTCCTGCCAGCCCGTTTGCAGCGGGGCCTCAAGGGAACTACTAGTAATTAAGGTGCTCCTTTTTAGAGCACCGAAGCAAAGCATTAACACTCCGTGAACACATGTGATCCTCACATCAAAGCCATTCCCTCCGGTTATCCCGATTGCTGTCACTTCGGGGCCATTGGTTCCGGACAATAACATGTGTATACAATTTGCAGGTAAGACCATAAAAATACTATCATAATGAATGAATAACATGTTTAGATCTAAAATCATGGCACTCGGGTCCTAGTGACAAGCATTAAGCATAACAAGTTGCAACAAAGTCAAAAAGCACTAATAGTAGATACTAGGCACCATGCCCTAACAATCTGATGCCATTACATGAACAATCTCATCCAATCCCTACCATCCCCATAGCCTACAGCGGGGGATTACTCACTCATAGATGGGGGAAACATGGATGGTCGATGGAGAAGCGATGGTGATGATGATGGCGATGATCTCCTCTAATTCCCCATTCCGGCAGGGTGCCATAACGGAGTTTCTAGTTCCGAATCGTGGAATCTGGTGGTGGTGGCGTAGCGGAACTCTTTCTGGAAAAACGCCGAAACCCCTTTGGTTTTTAGGTCAAGAGGCAACTTATAGGCGAAGAGGGAGGCTGAGGGGGTGCCTGGGGTGGCCAGACCACCCCCTGGCGTGGCCAGGCCTGGCCCGCACGGCCAGGTGGCATGGCCGGGCCCCAGCCCCTCTCCGTCTTGTATTCTGGCTCCTGATGCCCCTCGGTGAAAAACTGACTTTGACTTTTGTACCGTCCAATTCCGAGAATATTCATTTTCTGACTTTCCTAGAACCAAAAACAGCAGAAAATAGGCAGCCGGCACTATGGCTCTTGTTAATAGGTTAGTCCAAGAAATCATATGAAAAGTACTCCAAAGTGTGGAGAAAACATAAGAAAGTAGATAAAACCAAGCATGGAACATCAAAAATTATGGATACGTTTGCAACGTATCATCCACCGCCCTCCCCGCCGGATTAGCCGGCTGGGGTTGGGTTTGGGGAGGCGCCGGAGGTAGCAGGAGGTGTAGTTTGTCTCGGTTCTCGCGGATTTCCGCGGTGGAGTGGCATCTTGCCGGGAGTTCGAGTGGGCTGGATCATGGCTGGCGGTTCTAGCCTTCCTAGGGTTGCTCCGATGGTCGGGGCCACGGATGGAGGACGACGTCGGAGACTCCATGAATAAAAGGCCCTTGGAGCTTCTTCTTCTGATGAGGATGGCGGGGGCTGCCTTGTCTCACCTAGCTGGCCGTGGTGGCAGGGGGTGAGGTATGGCGGCATGGTGTTGTGGCATGTTCGTCTTCCCCTGGTCGACCATGGCGGCGAGGGGGGAAGATGATAGATGCGGTTCCTTCTGTGCCAACCTCTAGATGGCATTTGGGCTGGAGCTATTTGAAGTCGAGATGCGCCATTTCGTAGACGTCCTGGCCGGCCATGGCGGCGAGGAGGGATGCAGCGAGGCTACTTTCTCGGATTCCTTCATTCTTTACAGCTCTTTGTCAAAGAAGAAGTGGCTCAGTTGCAGCTACCCTAGCGGCAGTGCAGGCCTGCCGTTGGAGTGGTCGTCTTCGCCGAATTTAGTGGCTCCATGGAGGAGTTCCTTGTTGGCAATCTTCGGCCGCTGCTTGTCCAATAAGCCTGGTTTTTGGGTTCATCGTTGTGGCGTCTTCTACGACTTCTTCTCCTCATCTCGGGCAGGAGCTTTGAGGAGAGAGATCAGTTTATTCGTGCGGTGTCGACGAACCATGGGAGCTTGTTACTGCTGCCGTTTGGAGATTTCCCTCCTTGTAGGTGCAGAGGTTGCGATTGCAAGGGTGGGTTCTTTGAGTTGCAACGGCGATGGGTTCTCTTGGAGAAGTGAAGCCAATTTTATCTGCAGTTCCAAATCGGAGGCAGGCAGGCAGCCGATTATCCTGGCCAAATCAAGGCCATCAAGATTGCCGGCGAAATCCGGCACATTTTCAACCTCCTTCACGAGGCCAATCAGTTGCAGAGACCTGCTGGAAGGAGGACCTTTTTTCTTTTCTCCTTATTCTTGTAAGGTTCTCTTTTTAAAGCGCTTGGACCTAGTTTTCTTTTCCTTTTTATTTTGGTTCGGCGCGAATATGTGTAGCTCCACCGTCTTGGTTTAATGGAATGGCTTCCAGCCCCTTCTAGGGCTCTCCTGCTCAAAAACAAAACTGTTCAACACCCCAAACGGGTGTGGCTATCTTTTATATATAGGGGTACACCAAGTGTACAATACAGATTACATGAGTTGTACAAAGGCAACGTATATACAGTCTAACACCCTTCCTCAATCTTAAATGTGACCTGAAGCACAAAGCAAGTTAAAATTGCGTCTACAACCTTCAAACTAAGGCTGCGACAAAATCTTTGTGAAGATGTCAGTAAGTTGATCTTTAGAAGAGATAAACTTGATATGGAGTAGCTTTTGTGCAACATGTTCCCTCACAGAATGATAATCAAATTCGACGTGTTCCGTTCGGCATGGAATACTGGATTGGATGAAAGGTATGTCGCACCGATGTTGTCACACCAAAGGACCGGTGGCTGATCCTGAGAGACTCCCAACTCTCTTAGTAAAGACTGCACCCATATGAGCTCGGATGTGGTATTGGCAAACGCCTTGTACTCAGCTTCAATACTGCTCGAGAAACTGTAGCTTGCTTGCGAGCACTCCAGGCGATCAAGTTAGGAGCAAGGAAGACCGCATAGCCCCCGTAGATCACCTGTCATCTGGACTGCCAGTCCAATCCGCATCTGAAAATGCCGATAGAACATATGACGACGCAGGTCGGAGATGTAGACCATATGAGACAGTGAGGCGAATATAGCGCAGAATACGCTTGACAGCTGACCGATGAGAAGTCCTGGGAGTATGAAGATACCGACTCACACAATTAACTGCATAGGAAATATCAGGTCGGGTGATAGTCAAATACTACAAACCACCAACAATATTGCGGTACGCAGTGGCGTCATCAGAGCTAAGTGGATCACCAGTAAGAGCAGATAATCGATCAGTGGCAGACATAGGAGTAGAAACATATTTGCACTTTAGCATACCGGCACATTGCAACAGAGGAATACTTGTGTTGAGTGAGAGTGAGCCCAGCAGCAGACTGAGCAACCTCCAGACCAACAAAATAATGCAAAGTGCCCAGATACTTTACAGCAAAATTAGAACTCAAGGCAGCCAGTAGATCGGTCTTTTGGAATAGTTGGTTAGTGCATGAAGCTTAACATGGTATCAGAGCCAAGGTCTCGAGTTCAAGTCCTGGTTTTCACAATTTATCTTATAAATTGTTGTTATCCCCCTCTTGTCTAGGTATTGCCTCTTGAGCCATACCTCTCTGTTTACACGTGTTCACTAGTCTTCCCATCACACATGAGGGGGGATGTTGAACTGTATAAGTGGATTGCCTAACTCTTTCCATAAGATTGGTCTTTTGGAATAGTTGGTTAGTGCATGAAGCTTAACAGTGTGCAATGTGCCCTGTTCTTGTTCTAAAGAAGTGAGGTGATGTTGTGGTGATGATCTATGGGTGCTTTAGCTAAACCTTTAGCAGATGTTATAGTGTAGTAATGTACTGCCTTTTGGTGTAGTTTGCAGTCTGTAGATGAACATGATGCAACGGAGTAATGTGTTCTAATATCATTTTTGTCTTTTATGGTGCATTTGTAAGTTGTGTCTGTAGAAGTAAGTAAAATGTGCAAGTAAAGATCTCAAATTTTAAGAATTTGTTCACTTATTGGAATGATCTAAATATGAAATAATCTGGCACACGAAAATTCACAATATAACTTCACATTGTCACGGGAATTATATGATGGACTAAATCAAAATCTGGCAACACATAAGTTGGCATTGTCACATAAAAGCCAACATAACCTAGCATAATAATTGTTATAGGAAAGGAAAACACATAACATGGCATTTTGAAGTTCTTAAAGCATTACATAGATATGAGCTCATGTAAATTGACTAGGACACCTGAATTCATGTTAACCTTCTTGGTGTTTTGAGGGACAACTATAACATCATGACCACTATGATCATAATGATCACCATGAACACCATGTTCACTGATAGCCAATGTTGCACAGTGTTCTACTAGAGACAACTACAACATCATGAATTTGATGCATCCTCATTGTCAGCCAATGTTGCATTTTGTTGTTCTTCAGTTTCTTCACAAATAGTTATAATGTTGCTTCTATTCCTCTTCATTTTCCTTAATATACCAGAAACATATTCTATATCTAGCCTCTCATATGAATATTGTGAAGGAGATATGCCCTAGAGGCAAATAATAACGTGTTTTATTAGATGTATCTCTTATATGTTCATAATACATTTCATGTCATGCTATAACTATGTTAATATGAAATGTTAATACACGTGTGATATGTAAACAAACCGTGTCTCTAGTTACCTCTAGTGAACTAGCTCAATTGTCAACAAATGATCTAGGGTTTCAAGATCATGGGCATTTATGCCAATTGACAATGAGGTCATGTCATTTGGATGAATAATGTGATAGACAAACACCCAAAGTAATATCATAATAAGATCAAGTTACAAACGTTCAACATTGATGATAACATAGAAACATCGCAACCCAATTCTTTGACTATGAGATAATACAAATCACCGTTGTTGGAGGGAGCCTTGATGGTATCAAGTATTAAGCAGTAAAAGGGTGATCAAAAGGTGCCACTCAGGTTTTCCTAAGGGACGTGTAGAGGAGTATGTATCGACACAAGAATTTGCCATTCCTTTGTAATGGATGGATACACATGGCCCACTCGGTGACGTTGCATTAACGAAGCTTGCGAGCGTGTGACCAGATCATGGGGTGCAACGACACAGGAACGAGTAAACGAGTTCAACAGTAATGAGAATGAACTTGGTATGGAGATATCGAAGATGAAATCTCGGATGAACTAGGTATCGAGTGACAAAGGGAGTGGGACACGACGTTGAAGGTTCAAGCGATGAGATTCCTGAAACGCATTGGGGTTCATTATGGGTATCCAGGTCCCGCTAACAATCATTGAAACGAGAGGGTTGTCGGTCATGTCCAGAGTGTTTCCAAACCGAAGGGTGGCACACTTAAGGGTGGGGACGGATATGGATTGATCCGGCAAGTAGGAGAAATGAGAGAGAGAAATCGGAAAAGTTCCGTGTAGCACCCGATGTTGATCGGAGGGGGCTGGAAGGAGTTCCTGAGTGAAAGATATAATAATATATGTGTTTTATATTAATTAAATAAATTAATAATAAAACATATATTTTTATTTTATTTTTAAAGGTAGCCCATGCCTAATGGACTTCACCCAAAGGGGAGGCCCAAGAGGGCAAGGCGCATGGGGGAGGAGGGGCCAGACGGCCAAGCCCTAGTGGGTGTTGGCCCTCCCCTCCTACTATAAATAAAGGGGCAGCCCTCCCCTAGGAAGGCATCCCTATTTTATCTTATCTCTCTCATTTTCCTTAGAGATTTCTCCATAATATTGGACAGAACTTTGAGGGACTTGAGTTCTCCACCTCCGCACTACCGTCGTGTGTTGTTCGGTCTGCCATCTTTGTTCTTCCGCCGCTCAGCTGGATCGAAGTCCGGGAGACGTCGCCTACACCCGACGTGTGTAGAATTTTGGAGGTGCCACACTTGGGGTGCTCAAAGCTCGACGCTTGGAGCGTGGAGCTATTTATAGTCATCAACATACGCCTACCCGCGTAAGGCGTACCTCGTTCTTCAAGGGTATGAATACCATTTACCTCTCCGTTGTTTATGTCTATATAGAATAGATCTTTGGTTATTGTGTTCGCGTAGTTAGAATTTTTTTGTTTTCTGCAGTGGAACCCAACCTCTTGTACTTCAGTTGTTGGATACACATCTTGAATTGGTACTGAAGGCCTCTCTGCAATTGGATCTTTAGATTGGGTGCTGCTTCTTGGGTTAATTAGGAAGGCTGAGAATAGGAGGCAAAGGATCAACCAGATAATCTACTACATCATTCCAGTCGTCGAAGTTAAATACAAAATAAATGTTGGCTAATGTCAACTAAAGTAACCATACATCGTGTGTCATGTTCTATCTCCCTCAAACCATTCCTGGCAATAGTAAACATCGAATTTAGTAATGATTCTTCATTGTATAACCAATTTCTTCAACTATATTCTGGAGCATCAGCGTTGACCAAGTTAGACACTCAAGTTGATCATAGTAAATCATGTGTCCATCAACATAAGATATGTTATTATCATTACCCATGAAAAATCCAACATAATTTATCCCCATCATAAAGAATGCACTATGTGCTCATGCAAATTAACAGTTCCACCAGTAGTTAAGCCTATCAACAATGAACAACAAATTTAATTACATAAGCTTCAGTACTGGACATAACACATTCAGTGTCCAATCTACAACCTACACTATGAACAAATTAACCTACTGCCCAAAATATGTATGTGTCGTCATTATCCTCTACCCTATAAACAATTTCAGTTGAAAAAATTGATAACTTTCTTAAGCTCTAAGGACAAACCACACCGAAATTTGCTTCACAAACCCTACCGAAACCAAACTATAGAACACTGAACGGAGACATCGTCATAGGGCCTCGCCACACCGCCAGAGCTACACCACCTCTCAATCTGCTCGTCGATGTGAAGTGCAGAGAGAGTGTCATTGGTCCAGAAATCGGGAGCACGTGCACTCGAGACCCGAAATGAATTTCCATACCGCTAAGCAAAAATCAAAAACTAAAACTAGATACATACGCTCCAAATTTCTGCGGTACGGAAATTCATATTGACATGGTGGAAACCTGCAGCGTAACCATAACGAGCATCTATGAAGCATTCTTCTTATAAAAAAGAGTCCTATATTGAAAAAAAGAGAAAGAGAAAAAAGAGATTATGAAAAGAGGAAAGAGAGAAAAAAGCACCATATTTCCATGGTAAATAAGAAGATTGCTGAGATGTTTGTTGTCCGCTTGCCTTGTCATTTTGATATGAGGATTCTTCCGTATCATCGGGCAAGGGGTACCCCGTTGTCGGTTCTCTATGATACACATATGCTTACGATGACAAGAACTTACCGGTGACTAAACTTGAGTAGCATGAGGAGCGACCCTCGTATTCAAGGGATGAGATTCTCAATTTAAAACTTGTCAATGCATATCCTCATATTTGATCACTTTAACCTTAATCACCTAAAGATGCCTATTATAGGAGCAATGAGAGCTGAAAGCTAGTAAGTATCATAATTTTTGGAAGCTCTTTATGAGACTTGCAATCCCTGCTTCTATCTGCGATGGGCCTTTCTTTTACTTTTTAGTTGAGTCAGTAAACCTACTCCCTTCTATCTCAGCAAGTAATTTGAGTTGTTGTGTTGCATTCATTCATATGATGATTTACTCAATCATGTTTCTTATGTTTCTTGTTTTGCACATTGCTCTTATCTTGGTGAGTACTACTTTGAAAGCTATCATTGAAAAGCCAGTTATTTGAGAACTCCAGCAAATTATCAACTATTCTTCGACCAAGAGCTAAGTTTGCCATTACCAATTATGATTCACTTTATGTATCTTTATTGTGTTTCCTTTACCCATTGCAAGTTGAGTTATATAATAATGAGTTGTCTTCAATTATGATCTATGTATTTGATGAATGTGATGCTTCTTGTCCGTATTCTTTTATCAACTATTCACTTCATAAACCTGAAGCCATGTTTATTGAGCTCAATTTCGCTTGGGGACAAGCGAAGTCTAAGCTTGGGGGGAGTTGATACGTCCATTTTGCATCACTATTCTATGTCATAATTCATTGTTATTCATTGATATATTTCATACTGAGAGGTGATACTTATGTTATTTCATCTGTTTTTGCATGGTTGATGACTTTTGGAGCATGGACCGTTGCAGTCAGGATTCTGATGGAAAAGGTGATGTTTGGAGGCAAAATTCGCGAAGATCAGAAAATCCGGGAAATATACGGAAATCCTATTTTTCCAGAAGACGAAGGAAGCCAGAAGGGGGGCTGGAGATGGGCCACAGGGGTCCACAACACCCCCTGGCGGGGGCCAGCCTAGGCCGCGCCACCAGGTGGTGTGGTCGCCCTGGTCCACCCCTGGCTCTCTCCTCTGGCGTATATATTCCTCCCGAAACCCTAAGACTAGGGGAGCGACCATAGAAAGATTCCGCCGCCTCTGCGGGGCGGAAAACACCGATGGAGAAAGATCTCTCCGGTAGATAGAATTCTGCCAGGGGAATTCCTTCCCAGAGAGGGGAGATCGTCGCCATCAACACCATCATCAAGCTGGACTTCATCGGGATCATCATCATCATCACCACCATCATCACCATCAGCATCCTCATCACCATCTCCATATTGATGTAACAATTGTGTTGAATCTTGCATAGTTCATAGGGGAAACTTTCCTGGTGCTGATTGCTCTTTGTAGTTGATGCTATTGAGTGAACCATTGAATTATTTTTTATGTTCAGATTGTTATACATCATTATTCCATCTCTGATCATGATCCATATGATGTATTGTGAGTAGTTCGTTTTGTTCTTGAGGACATGGGAGAAGTCATGTTATTAGTAGTGAAGTTGTGTTGAGAAAGATTCAATAGTTTGATATTTAAGTTGTGGTATACTTCTTCTAGTGGTGTCATGTGAACATCGACTACATGACACTTCACGTATATGGGCCTAGGGTAATGCATTGTGTATTTGGCTACTAATCGTAGGGGTTACCAGAGTGACAGAAACCTGAACCCCTGTTAGGAAAGGGACGTAAGGGTCTTAGAGTTTAAAGCTGTGGTTAGGTTTCTACCTTAATTACTTTCTTGTACTTACAGATGTTTGCAAGGGGTATAATCACAAGTATGTATTAGTCCTAGGAAGGTCGGTACATTAGCACAGGTTCACCCACACAACACTTAGCAAGCTAAAGAAGATTAATCAACTATATGAAGCTAAAGCACTTGACAGTCTTCCCATGTGTCCTTGAGAATGTTTGGTCATCTTAAGTAATACAACCGGCTTGTCCTTTGCTGCATAAAGGATTGGACCATTTGCCGCATTTATTCCTACTGTCTTTTATTTACTCGTACTTTATTTACTTGCTTTATCAAAAACCCCTAAAAATTCGTTAGCTAAGTATTTGCAGAGAATTCCTGATCCATACCACTAGCCAATACCTTCTGCTCCTCGTTGGGTTCGACACTCTTACTTATCGAAAATACGGCGATACACCCCCTATACTTGTGGGTCATGAATAATCTACTACATCATTCCAATTGTCGAAGTTAAATACTGAATAAATGTTGGCTAATGTCAACTAAAGTAACCATACATCGTGTGTCATGTTCTATCTCCCTCAAACCATTCCTGGCAACAGTAAACATTAAATTTAATAATGATTCTTCATTCTTCATGCCATTGTATAACCAATTTCTTCAACTATCTTCTAGAGCATCAGCGTTGACCAAGTTAGATACTCAAGTTGATCATAGTAAATCATGTGTCCATCAACATAAGATATATTATTATCATTACCCATGAAAAATCCAACATAATTTATCTCCATCATAAAGAATGCACTATGTGCTCATGCATTAACAGTTCCATCACTAGTTAAGCCTATCAACAATGAACAACAAATTGATAACTTTCTTAAGCTCTAAGCGCAAACCACACCGAAATTTGCTTCACAAACCCTACCGAAACCAAACTACAGAACACTGAACGGAGACATCGCCGTGGGGCCTCGCTGCACCGCTAGAGCTACACCACCTCTCAACCTGCTCGTCGATGACGACTGCCGGAAACCACCTTTCATCGCCGGCCAACAGAGGAGGTAGTGACGTCACGTTGTTTCCTCTCCATCTTGCCCTCTCCCCCTCCAGCCGGAATGATTGCTCGGATAGCTCGAAGAAAAGTTAAAGGGTAGGGAAGGGAATGTTTGAAAATTGTTACTCCCTCTGTTTCGGTTTACAAGTGGCGGCGACTGCTGGGATGCGAGGCGACGGCGGCACTGTGGTCTGCTGGGATGGAGGTTCGGAGGGAGGGAGCGAGGCCGCGTTGCGTGTGTGCGTGGCGTCTGGTGCGAGGAAGGTGGCGGGGTGGGGATTGGGGAGTGCGCACTGCGCAAGTGGGGATTGTGAGTTCGTGACGCGTCTTAGGGTTTGCTAGTTTAGACACATGTGGGCTCCGTATGACATAGCCGGGTCTACGGGTACGGGTTTGGCCACCCCCAGACCCGCCCTCGCTAGACCTGACGGGATTAGTTTTGTACCGCTAAGCAACCTCGTGTCCTTACCAAACCCTCCACATTTAAGGCCGGTACCCGTCGGGTTAGCGGGTATCGGGTACCCATTGCCATCCGTACCTGTGACACTCCGAGCGGCTCCAACTCAACGTCACGTCATCCAATACAACGCCGCATCTTACGGTGACCGTCCCTAACACTCTCATGCATCTTCAATGGCCGTAAAATTGTATTGCCGTTGTACATTGCCTGAATTGATTTCCTTAAACAAGTTCACCGAGTATGTAACATGTACGCGTTTTGCTTTAGGCATGTATGCGTTTTTTTCCTTCTATTGACTCGTCGGTCGACGTAGCACGCTGCTTTGCCTATGGAAGAAAAGTTCATTCGTATGTTGTGCGAGGTCAGGCTGAGCATTTTGTAAGTCAAGTGTACTTGCGTGTAGTATCCCAGAGGAGTATGCAAGAGGACATGGCATCTGCTGCTCATGTCCGGAAAGCGCGAGCAGACAGGAGTATCGTTGTTTGATGTGATATGCATCGTCGGTCATGCATACGTGTGCCGCTGGCGAATGGCGACGTGCAACATGTGCGAGTCGGTCTCTCCTACGGCGACCTGGAATAATCTTGGATCGTCATTCGTCAACAAGCTCGAACGACGTGCGGTGTGGCGCGCCCAGTTCGTCGTGGGTGAGACTGAGACGGGACGGGACGGGACGGTGTCGACGACCGATGTGGTATTGCAGAAGCCGAGCGGTGTAGTCCAATCGGACAGCATGCATGCGGCAGCGAAATGACTCGCGGAGTTCGTCATGCCACCATTGGCTGCCCGGCATTTTCTACTCGTTGGTCATCTGGAGAAACTCACGAGTCTGTCAATCAATCACATCCGTGTTCCCTCTCACAGCAGGCACACCGGTGAGCTGGGCAAGTTCTCGAGACCAGTGCTCGGTACCGCTAGCCGCTACGTACTCCTATCCTATGGCAGAGAGACACGGCCAAGAACATGTGGCGCAAAACAATGTTCCTTGGCACCTCAGGGAGTCGCCGCACGCTTTGGGGCCGGCCGGCAGTCTGAGCTGCAAAAAATCGACTCCGCTGGGGATCGAACCCAGAATCTCTGGTTTCGTAGACCAGCGCCTTATCCATTGGGCCACGGAATCGTTGCTGATGTTACTGTGGAACTGCGCTACTTATCCCCACTCACTGCCTTCGAGGATTGCAGTACGAGATAAATATCGGCTGATAAGTTAAGCTGGTAGAGCGGTTGAACCTCATCCGACTGTTTCGAGAAAGGATCCTCCTGATTTTATTGTTGACTCGTAATTTCAAATAATGTATCCGTGTTACCAAAATCAATATAAATCGTCCAGGCGCTTCTTCTTTACAACGGAGTGCTCCCTCCGTTTCAATTTTGTTTTGATTTTCTTTTTTACGAAATTCCACGGATTTATTAATAATTATCAACAACACTACAAATAGTCCTAAAAGTAATTAAAATTACAATTATGTCAATGGACCACCTAGCGAAGACTACTGACACTAGCACGAGCCAAAGGCGTGCCGCCGTCCTCGTCTCTTCATCGTTGGAGCCGAGCAAAGCTTGTCGAAATAGAGCTTGTTGTAGTAGACAAACGTGAAGTCGTCGTGCTAAGGCCCCAAAAGACCAGCGCACCAGAGGAGCAACCATCGCCGAAGATGATAACCGTAGATCTAAAAAGACTGACCTCAAATCACACCAACGAATATGAAAAACGACAAGATCCCAAAGATCCGTCGGACACACGACTCCACACGCCCTCCGCTAGCACTAGATGCACCAACGGAGCGAGGATAAGACGGGAGGACATTATTCTGACTTCAAGATGTAGTTGTCGCCTCATTATCCCGAAAAAGACCTAAAAAGAACAAAAACTCTCTCGCCGGTGAGAGGCCGTGGTCCGCCACCCCTCCATGGCCCTAAGGCCAACGGAGGCGGAGCGGACCACCGGCATCACCGGCCAGAGGACGGAACCCTAGATAGGTTTTGAGTTGTCGCCGCCGCCTATGCTTGCCTATGCCTTGGCTATCGGTTCGGTTGGTGGTAGTAGTAACTTTAGTTCAGATTTGTCTAGGTACAAATGTGTATCTAGTTATAAATCATTCGAAACATTCGTATCTAATCTGAAACAACAAATTTGAGACGGAAGGAGTACTTTTTCTTAACATAGATTAACCAAAGGAAGATGGTTAGCAAAAATGACCATGCCAAGTCGGCCATGTGACAATATTGTCCATGGTTCAGGCCAATTCTCTAAATAAAAAATACTACCGTTGTTTCACAATATAAGCCTTTTTAGAAAGATAACTCTTTAGAAAGCTGATTGTGGAACGAATGTAGTAGTGTCCATGGATGGCAGAAGATGATGGTTGGTGCTTCTCTCTCTTTTGAAGAGACGGATGGAGTATCAAGATTCATGATATCTGAGTATAGCATCTAGAAAAATAGTATAGCATCTAGTACTCCCTCCACACACGAGAGGCGAAATTTCGAATGCAGCAACAGACAACTACAAGTAGCCACACACAATGATTTGCATGTGTTGGAACTATCGTGGCCTAGGAATGGACGCAACAGTTGGGGATGTATATTGGCTTGTCAACAAATACCGTCCCTCCCTCCTCTTCTTATCCGAGACGAAGACGAGGGACAAAATAGCTCAGAATTTCATGTGATCGCTAGGTTTCTCGGGAGCCTTTGCCATCAGCAGTATGGTGGCTTCGCTCAGTTTTGGTCTTCCTCCTTGAAAGCTTCTCTCCGTGCATTCTCCATGCAGTTGATTGACATAATAGTGATAATGGAAAATGGGGACGAGTGACGAACCGCTTTAGTTTATGGGGAACCGAGGACGGATTTAAGACATTTGTTTTGGGACAAAATGTGCTTCCTACGAGCACATTGGAGTGGTGTGTGGCAATGCGCGGAAGACTTCAGTGAAGCCCTTAGTGGGGACGAACATTTGGGCTCCAGGAAACGATATGAGACTCAAATGGCGTTGTTTAGGGACTGCATGGACGACTGTGGTCTAGTAGATATGGGCTTCGATGGACCTAAATTCAGTTGGTTGAATAGACAACATGGTGACCACAACATCAAAGTCAGGTTGGATACACTACAAAGATACCCCGTGCGCGACACTTTTTTAGAGTGGCACGAGAAAAAAGTACCTCGAAAAGTTGGTTAATCGGTGGATGAGCTATCGCGATGGTGGTGGTGCATGGATTGCTAGAGTTCCGAGTGCGGCATTGTACCCTTGGTTCGTTGCTTTGGCCAATGTATGCTCCTCGAAGCCCCAAAGATGTGCGGCAGTCCTTCATGAGTGACTCGACCATTTCCTTCCTTCCGAATCAACATAGTAGTGCATGTGACATGGTCCTTCGAGCATCTGCATGGGTGATATGCAGGGTGTCTCGAGGGGGCCTCGGCTCATACTGTTGGGTTGTCTTGCTGGTTCCAGCTTCATCTCGATTATTGTGGTATCCGTTGTTGCGGTACTCGCCCCTACGATTGTCCTCATTGGCAAAGCCAATCGCGACTTGACTAGGTCCACCATAATCGTCATAGTTGCGACCATGCCTTTCTCCTGACATTATTTTTGCGTCTGTCACGGTCCTTGTCGAGTGAGCGTCCTTGCTTGTTGTTTACTACATCCTCATCGTCAGCCCATTGGTTGCATTGGCGATGTCCATCAGGTGTGAACTTGTTTTCGGCTTGGCACAACCCAACTCTTCGATAAGCTCTTTTCGGCATAGGCCATTGTTGAAAGCATCGATTGCCCTCTGATCAGAGATATTATCGGCTGTGTTTTTTGTGATGTTCCAACACTGGATGTATGCGCGAATCATCTCCCAAGTTTTTTGTACACAAGGCCGTAATTCTTTGATGGACGCGGGTCGCTTGAAGGTGGACTTAAAGTTGTGGATGAACTTGTCCTCTAGATCACTCTAGCTGTTGATGGATTCTCTGGGTAGCTTCTTGAGCCAGGAACGTGCGGCACCGCTCAGGTGTAGTTGTAGGCTTTGCATAGTGGTAGCCTTCGAGCCACCTTGAAGTTTGACAGTTTGCAGGTAGTCCTCCAACCATGCCTCTGGCTCCTGGAGCCCGTCGTATTTTTGTCGATCGTGGGGTAGCTTGAAATCCTTGTGTACTAGTGTTTTTCGAACCCGACGGGTAAAGCAACTCACACCACAAGGTTCATGGTCATCCTCATCCTCATCATCCGAATATCTTCGGCTGCTACGTTCATCCAAGATCTATCGACTCTGCGCTGCGTGATGTCGTTCCTGGCATCTTGACTACGTGAGATTTTGTTAAAACGCATGTGGTGCGATGAGCTGGACCTTCGGGGTTTCTACCAACTGCCACGGGCTGCTGCGATGGCGTGGCGATCTATTGGGTTGCAGGACAACCTCTTTGTCTCCTTGTGCAAGTGACGCTCCGACCATGCCAAGGCCCATGAGAGCGGAGCGATGGATGAATGCACGCGGAACACTGGTTGCCGGTTGAGTAGCGAGTAGGTACATTTGGGCCGCAACAATGGCAGCTTGAGGCGTCTTGGTTTTTATGTTACCCGCCGAATCCATGGACATGAATGACACATGCAGATCCCAGGTTATCTTGCGCCTTTCGTTCTAAGGGATGTTCTGCAGCCACGAGCCACCCCTCCTAGGTGGTTCCCCTCCAGTGACGCTCATAGAATTGCGTGTGGAACTTAGTTGTGCCTATCGAAGACTTGATTCATCGGCTAGCCTTTTGCGCTCATCCAATTGTCTCTACATATTGACCAACTCCAGCTTCTGGTGGTGGAGAAGGTACTAGTAGGCCATGAGTTATTCACGTGTGGCAACTACCGTCATATGGATAGCGCCCCTGACAACGTTCCTAGCTTTCTCACAGGATTCGACGGAGATCCAAACAGTTATTCGGTTCCCATTGTTTGCGCCATCTCTTTTGCGCCCCTAAACGACACAGTTGTCCATGGATGCCTCTGACCCGGTTCTGTGAGCTTCTGCATCGTCCTCCATGGCGATGTCATCAGGGTTGATGATAGGGTTTCCATTGGAGTCGCGTGGTTCCGAAGTTTCTCTTTCTGTTGTTGCGGGTCATATGATCACACACACGTGGTGGTGCATCCTGTATGGGCTGTTGTTGCAGCTATCAGAGGCATAGGGGACACCATCCTTGAGAAAGGTGAAATTCAGCGAGTCCGTTTCTAGGTACAGTTCGACCCTCTTGATTCTTAGTCGATGTCGCTGTCGAGTTCGTGATCGACGATGGCCATCGAATCCGCGGTGTGGAGTACTAGAGCTGATGTCGGCTTGTTGTCGGAACCAAAGGAGACACCATCGCTTAGATCCGTGAGATCCTCCTAGTTCACGGCGTAGTCGTGATTGTTCATGCTAGTTCCTGGGGACGAGATTGTGCCTCCTGTAGAGTCGGCGAAATACGTCGGTGTTGCGTTTGGCATCGTGATCGCTACCGATGGACCTAAACAAATTGGATCTGAAAGACAAACCCGCTGATCCGATGCAGAAGTTGAGGCTTTCCATCAACATATATGTCTCTTGGTCGAGGTTGTCGAATGACGAGTAGATGTGGAAGGATGTCGATGGAGTCAAAACCGATCTGACTGCCCCCAATCGTCGAGTTGTTACTTGGTGAAGAGGGAGCCACCAATTCATGACTCCAGCGCCCAGATTTCCCACATACGGCGCTAATTGATGATGGTGACCTCGGCAATGTCCATAGTCATGGACTTGGGTCTCAAGGAAAAGGAGAGCTTTGGTGATTTGGTTGACTTATCAGGCAAACAAGGGATGCGAGATTTACCAAGGTTCATGCCATCATAGAGAAAACCAATAAGTCATGTCCATGTTAATACCCGCACATATTAGTGCCATGTTATATGGTTCACGCGTGACTGTTTTATATGTCGCGCTTGTCTAATTGAGGAAATTCCATGTTGCGTCATCCATGGAATGCGCCATTAATTATGTCTAGACTCCTTTTAGTGTGAAGTTCACTCCAAACCTGCACACTAAAAGATGTCTAGATACATTCGTTTCACAAAATCTAAAGCATTTTATATTATGGAACAGAGGGAATGCCTTTTTTAGACCTCATTGTGACAATCTGGTGATGGATCAAATAAAGAACAAATTGGGAATGGAAGATGAATATCTACATGCCACTTAACTCGGCATGCCTTCCCGGGTGGGACGTTCCCAAACGAGTAGTTTCAATTTCCTCATGGGAAGACTATGGATAAGAGTAAATGGTGGAATGAGAGACCATTATCCAAAGCAGTCAAGGAAGTACTCCTGTAAGTCGGTGGCCATGCCATCCCGACGTACATAATGAGTGGTTTCCAAATCCTGACAATAGTATGTGAGAACATGGGAATACCTATCTCTAACTTTGGGTGGGTGAAGGCAATAATAGATGATTGTATTGCTAGATTGATATTGTATTATGTGATTACATTGTGGACCCTTGGTCTGATTATATAGTACAAGGAGACCTGAGAACTAAGAATCCTAGTAGAGACAGAATCCTAAACTACCAAATATAGCAATCTCTGATCTACTCTAATAGGAAAACACGGTGTAATCTAGTACCCCCGTAGTTGGATCGAAAGTGACGCAAACAACAGAGCATCACATACGGTCCGACTGGAGCATAAGACAAAGACGATGACTCGAAAGGATGCCGGTGGATGGGATCCCTTCATGCCGATGTCAATGTGACCGATAGTGAGGGCATCCTAGTTGTGGTCGATGGTGTTGGTGAAGTTTTGGTGATGTATTCATCGTTGATGAAGTCGTTGAGGTTGATATAGTTGTGGTCGGTGTCATTGTTGAGCCTGGTGGAAGTCGTCAAAGTAATAAAATAGTAAAAGACGGTTGTAGTGGTAGTCAACTCGAGGTAGACGTAGTTGGAGTTGTGGTAGTAGAGGTAGGCGACACGTCGTGCCGAGTTTTCCAAACTTGGGAGCACGCCGGGGACGAAGGCACATGTCGATGTTGCCAATACCAGACGTGCGAAGACAGGGACCATCACGAACCATGCGATCTAGAGTCAGAGGGACCAGCAGAGAAGGCTCCGTGTATTGTCGGCGCGCAGTATGCACCAGAGTATACGAAGTGGTTGCAAGAACAAAAATTGAGCACAAGTGGTGCAAATAAAAATCATACTGCAACTCTGGTGGTAAGGTCATGGTGTACAAAGACGACGAGGTGGTTGTCGATGGCGATTGAACTATAGCAGTAGATGTTGTGGATCCAACTCGATGTCGGGGATCAAACCCGTTTTATTCATCTACATGTAGCAGCGTAGCAACACAAAACCCATTAGTGTTGATAAAGACTTTGCTTGTGGTGGTGGCGACGATGTTGGAGATATGCCCAAGAGGCAATAATAAAAGTGATTATTATTATATCTTTGTGTTTATGATGAATGTTTACATCCCATGCTATAATTGTATTATTAGGAAACACTAATACATGTGTGTTTTGTAAACATAAGAGAGTCCCTAGTAAGCCTCTTGTTGAACTAGCTTGTTGATTAATTGATGATTATGGTTTCCTGATCATGGACATTAGGATGTGATTAATAACAAGGTCATATCATTAGGAGAATGATGTGATGGACACACACACCCATAGTAAGCGTAGCATAAGATCAAGTCATTAAGTTCGTATTGCTGTAAGCTTTCAAACACATAGTAACCTATTCCTTCGACCATGAGGTTATGTTAATCACCATCACTTGATGAATACTTTGATGACATCAAACGCCGCTTCGTAACTGGGTGGTTATAAAAGTGTCATTGGGTATTCTGAAAGTATGTGTTGAAGCGCATGAACCAAGATTGGGATTTGTCCATCCATATGACGGATAGATATGCTTTGGGCCCACTCGGTGGAATGTCATCTAGTTAGCTTGCAAGCATGTGACTAGGTCACAAGGGATGACATATCACGGAACGAGTAAAGAGTACTTATCAGTAACGAGGTAGAACTAGGTATGGAGATACCGACGATCAAACCTCGGATAAGTATAATATCGTGAGACAAAGGGAATTAGTTTCGTATGTAAATGGTTCAATCGATCGCGAAGTCATCGTTGAGTATGTGGGAGCCATTATGGATCTCCAGGTCCCGCTGATGGTTATTGATATGAGATGTGTCTCTATCATGTCTACATATTCACGAACCGTAGGGTGACACACTTAAGGTTCGAAGTTGTTTTAAGTAGATATGGAATGTGCGTTGGAGACCGAATGTTGTTCGGAGTCTCGGAATGGATCCGGGACATCACAAGGAGATCCAGAATGGTCCGGAGAATAAGATTCATATATAGGAGATCATTTTATGAGATAGGAAATGTTCCGGAGTGTTTGTATGAGGATTCTAGAAGGTTTCGGAATGTTCCGGAAGGTTCTAGAAGATATCTTGGAGTTTGCTTGAAAATCAAGATAGGGATCAAGGAGTCCTGGTGGGTCAAGATACGGATTCGTGGGGGAGGAGGACTCCTCCCCCCCTCCAATCCGCCGGCCTAGGGAGGAGAGGAGTCCTACAAGGACTCCCCTCGCCATGGCGCCATCCCCTCTTTAAATAGAGGGGCAGGGGCGCCCCCTCCTCGCTGGCTCCCATAACGTCCAATCTCTGCCGCCTCTCTCCTCCACCATATTCTGCACAGGCATAGGCGAAGCCCTGCAGAATTCTCTACTCCACCACCACCACCACGCCGTCGTGCTACTGGGATTCCGTGGAGAAGATCTACTACCTCCGCTGCTCGCTGGAACGGGGAGAGGAAGGTCTACTTCGACTCCGCACGTGTGACCGACTATGGAAGCGCTGCCGAATCGTGGCGCCGGAAGGATCGTCAACTTGACCAAGGGCGGAAGCGCTGCTGGAACGCGACGCCGGAAGGATCGTCTACTTGACCGAAGGCGGAAGCGCTGCTGGAACGCGACGCCGGAAGGATCGTCCACACGATCTTGAGATCGGCAAGTGATCGACTACATCAACCACGAGATCTAATCTCGTTAACGCTTTCGGATCTACGAGGGTTAGTTCCCATCTATCTCGTTGCTCATGTCTAATAGATTAGATCTTGGCTTTTATCTAGATTAGATCTAGGTTTTGTTCGTTCTTGCGGTAGAATTTTTTTGTTTTCCATGCTACGAACCCATCAGTGGTATCAGAGCCGTATCTATGCGTAGATCTGTTGCACGAGTAGAACACAATGTTTTTGTGGGCGTTGATGCTTTTGTTGTCGGTGTCTTAGCGTGTACTTTGCATCTTGCGGCATGGTGGGATGAAGCGGCTCGGGGGCTAACATTACATGTCATCGCACATGAGACTTGCTCCACGCTTGACGTGCAACTTGCCTTGCACAAGTGGCTTTGCGGGTGTCTGTCTCTCCCACCATAGTTAAGATTCAATTTACAATGAGCATCTTGACAACACTTGTATCAACGTTGTGGTTCATGTTCGTAGGTAAGATCGGTCTTATGCGAAAGCCCCAAACCACGTAAAACTTGCAAAGAAAATTAGAGGCGTCTAACTTGTTTTTGCAGGGGTTTTGTGATGTGATATGGCCAACATGTGATTGTGATTGTATTTGATGTATTCAATGATCCTTGTTGTAATATGGCAACCGGCAGGAGCCTAATGGTTGTCTTTAATTCTGTTAAGACCTGCGTGTGTATTCATCTTGTAATAGCTTTATTCCAAGTAGTTGTAATAGTTGCTGGTGATGATGGACAACCATGAGGCGGCGCCACTGACCTTGACGCAATGCTGGTGATGATGGAGATCATGTTCGTGCTTTGGAGATGGAGATCAAAGACGCAAGAAGAAAAGGCCATATCATATCACACTAATTGTGAATTACCTGTGATGTTAATCCTTTATGCATCTTGTATTGCTTAGATCGCGATGGTAGCATTATAAGATGATCCCTCTCACTAAATATCAAGTAATAAAGTGTTCACCCTTAGTTGGCACCGTTGCTAAGACTCGTCGTTTCGAAGCATCTCGTGATGATCGGATGTGATAGATTCTACGTGTGCATACAACGGGTGCAAGCCAGATTTGCACATGCGGAAACTAAGGTTGTCTTGACGAGCCTAGCATGTACAGACATGGTCTCGGAACACGGAATACCGAAAGGTAGAGCATGAGTCATATAATTGATATGATGAACATGAAGATTGTTCGCCGATGAAACTACATCTTCTCTCGTGAAGATCGGACTTGGTGTAGTGGACTTGGTTCGTGTAATCACTAAGACAATGTGAGGGATGTTGTTTTGAGTGGGAGTTCACCTAGTTAGTTTAATAATTAAATTTGAACTCAATTTGTCATAAACTTAGTCTAAACTACTTGCAAATTGTTGTAGATTATGGCGACCCCCTCCATCAATTTCAATGCGTTCCTAGAGAAAGAAAAACTTAAGAACAATGGAAGCAATTTCACGGAATGGTTCCGTGGACTGAAGATCGTCCTCAGGGCTGGTCAGTTGACCTATGTGCTCGATGCACCGCTAGGTGACCCACCTGCAGATAATGCCACCGATGACGAAAAGAATGTTTTCGCCACTCGGAAGAATCATTACTCCACAGTTCAGTGTGCCATCCTGTACGGTTTAGAAGCGGAGCTCCAACAGCGTTTTGAGCACCACGACCCGTTCGAGATCATTAAGGAGCTCAGGCTAATTTTTGAGACTCGCGCGGCCATGGAGAGCTATGAGGCCTCCGAGAAATTCTTTAACTGTAAGATGGAAGAAGGAAGCTCCGTCAGCGAGCACGTGCTCACCATGTCTGGGTACGCTAAGAAGCTCCAAGAGTTGGGAATATCGATTCCTAATGAATTGGGGATTCACCGTCTCCTTCAATCACTGCCACCAAGTTACAAGAACTTTGTGATGAACTACAACATGCACTGCATGAACAAGACGTTGCCTGAACTGTCGTCCATGCTAAAAACTGCTGAAGTGGAGATCAAGAAGGAGCACCAAGTGTTGATGGTCAATAAGACCACCAATTTCAAGAAACGGGGCAAGCCTAAGAACAAGGGCAACTTCAAGAAGGACGGCAAGAAAGCTGCCGCACCTGCTAAGAAGCCCAAGGCTGGTCCTAATCCTGAAACCGAGTGTTTCTATTGCAAGGGTGCTGGTCACTGGAAGCGTAACTGCCCCAAGTACCTGGCGGATCTGAAGAACGGCAACATCAAGAAGAAAGGTATATTTGATATATGTGTTATAGATGTGTATCTTACTAGTAATCGTAGTAGTGCCTGGGTATTTGATACTGGTTCGGTTGCTCATATATGTAACTCGAAACAGGAGCTGCGGAATAAACGAAGACTGGCAAGAGATGAGGTGACGATGCGCGTTGGAAATGGCTCCAAGGTTGATGTGATCGCCGTCGGCACGCTCCCTCTACATCTACCTTCGGGATTAGTTTTAAATTTAAATAATTGTTATTTGGTGCCTGCGTTAAGCATGAACATTATATCTGGATCCTGTTTATTGCGAGACGGTTACTCTTTTAAGTCTGAGAATAAAGGTTGTTCGATTTATATGAGTAATATCTTTTATGGTAATGCACCTGAGATGAATGGTTTATTCTTACTGAATCTCGATAGTAGTAATACACATGTTCACAACATAGATGCTAAACGAATTAAATTGAATGATAATTCTACATACATGTGGCACTGTCGTCTTGGTCACATTGGAGTAAAGCGTATGAAGAAACTCCATTCAGATGGACTTCTTGAATCACTTGATTTTGAATCACTTGAAAGATGCGAAGCATGTCTAATGGGAAAAATGACTAAGACTCCATTCTCTGGTACAATGGAGCGAGCTACAGACTTATTGGAAATAATACATACCGATGTGTGCGGTCCAATGAGTGTAGCATCGCGTGGTGGATATCGTTATGTTCTCACTTTCACGGATGACTTGAGTAGATATGGGTATGTCTACTTCATGAAACATAAGTCTGAAACTTTCGAGAAGTTTAAGGAATTTCAAAGTGAAGTGGAGAATCATCGTAACAAGAAGATTAAGTTTCTGCGTTCTGATCGCGGGGGTGAATATCTAAGTTACGAGTTTAGCGTGCATTTAAAGAAATGTGGAATACTTTCACAGTTGACACCGCCGGGAACACCACAACGTAATGGTGTGTCCGAACGTCGTAATCGAACTCTCTTAGATATGGTTCGGTCTATGATGTCTCTTACAGATTTACCGTTATCATTTTGGGGCTATGCATTAGAGACAGCCGCATTCACTTTAAATAGGGCACCATCTAAATCCGTAGAAACGACACCGTACGAATTGTGGTTTGGTAAGAAACCTAAGGTGTCGTTCCTTAAAGTTTGGGGTTGCGAAGCATACGTAAAGAAGTTACAACCTGATAAGCTAGAACCCAAAGCGGAGAAATGCGTCTTCATAGGATACCCTAAAGAAACAATTGGGTATACCTTCTATCATAGATCCGAAGGCAAAGTTTTTGTTGCAAAGAATGGATCCTTTCTTGAGAAGGAGTTTCTCTCGAAAGAAGTGACTGGAAGGAAAGTAGAACTCGATGAGGTTATTGAACCTTCTCTCGGATTTGAGAGTAGCGCAGCACCGGAAGATGTTTTGATGCCGCCTGCACCAATAGAAGAGGAAGCTAATGATAATGATCATGAAACTTCGAACGAAGTTACTACTGAACCTCGCAGGTCAACAAGGGTTCGTACCACTCCTGATTGGTATGACTCTGCCTTGAACGTCATGTTGGTGGACAACGCTGATGACCCTGCGACGTATGAAGAAGCTATGGTGAGCCCAGATTCCAACAAATGGCTAGAAGCCATGAAATCCTAAATGGGATCCATGTACGAAAACCAAGTGTGGACTTTGGTGGACTTACCGGATGGCCGTAAGGCTGTCGAGAACAAATGGATTTTCAAGAGAAAAACATATGCTGATGGTAATGTTACCGTCTATAAAGCTCGACTTGTCGCGAAAGGGTTCCGAGAAATTCAAGGAGTTGACTATGATGAGACATTCTCACCAGTAGCGAAGCTAAAGTCTGTGAGGATTTTGTTAGCAATTGCTGCATATTTCGATTATGAGATTTGGCAGATGGATGTCAAAACGGCGTTCCTTAATGGTGACATTGAGGAAGAGTTGTATATGGTACAACCCAAAGGTTTTGTCGATCCTAAAGATGCTAACAAGGTATGCAAACTTCAGCGCTCCATTTATGGACTGAAGCAAGCATCCCGTAGTTGGAATCAACGTTTTGATAAAGTAATCAAAAACTTTGGTTTTATACAAACTTATGGAGAAGCTTGTATTTACAAGAAAGTGAGTGGGAGCTCTATAGCATTCCTAGTACTATATGTAGATGACATATTGTTGATTGGGAATGATATAGAACTTCTTAATAGCGTCAAAACCTATTTGAATAATAGTTTTTCAATGAAGGATCTTGGCGAAGCGGCATACATTCTAGGCATCAAGATTTATAGAGATAGATCAAGACACCTAATAGGGCTTTCACAAAGTACATACTTGGACAAAGTTCTAAAGAAGTTTAGAATGGAAAATAGCAAGAAAGGGTTCGTGCCCATGTTGTCAGGTAAGACCTTGAGTAAAACTCAAAGTCCAGCTACGGCAGAAGATAGAAAGAAAATGAATAACATTCCCTATGCCTCAGCCATAGGTTCTATCATGTATGCCATGCTGTGTACAAGACCGGATATAGCACATGCTGTTAGTTTGACTAGCAGATATCAAAGTGATCCTGGAGAGGAACACTGGACAGCGGTCAAGAATATCCTAAAGTACTTAAATAGGACTAAGGATATGGTTCTTTCTTATGGAGGTGATGAACAGCTTGTTGTAAACGGTTACACCGATGCTAGTTGGAACACCGATCCGGATGACTCAAAGTCACAGTCGGGTTACGTATTTATTTTGAATGGTGCTGCAGTAAGCTGGAGGAGTGCGAAGCAAAGCGTTGTGGCGAAATCTTCAACTGAATCGGAATACATAGCTGCTTCGGAGGCTGCACAAGAAGCCGTTTGGATGAAGGAATTCATTACTGAACTCGTCGTGGTTCCCAGTGCGTTGGACCCGATGGCCATCTACTGTGACAACACAGGTGCCATAGCTAATGCGCAGGAGCCAAGGTCACATAGCAAGCTGAAGCACATCAAGCTACGTTTCCACGCTATTCGTGAGTATGTCCGAGATGGTGACATAAAGATTTGCAAAGTACACACTGATCTGAATGTGGCAGATCCATTGACTAAACCTCTCCCTAGGGCAAAGCATGACCAACACCAGAACTCCATGGGTGTTCGGTATATTACCATGTAATCTAGATTATTGACTCTAGTGCAAGTGGGAGACTGTTGGAGATATGCCCAAGAGGCAATAATAAAAGTGATTATTATTATATCTTTGTGTTTATGATGAATGTTTACATCCCATGCTATAATTGTATTATTAGGAAACACTAATACATGTGTGTTTTGTAAACATAAGAGAGTCCCTAGTAAGCCTCTTGTTGAACTAGCTTGTTGATTAATTGATGATTATGGTTTCCTGATCATGGACATTAGGATGTGATTAATAACAAGGTCATATCATTAGGAGAATGATGTGATGGACGCACACACCCATAGTAAGCGTAGCATAAGATCAAGTCATTAAGTTCGTATTGCTGTAAGCTTTCAAACACATAGTAACCTATTCCTTCGACCATGAGGTTATGTTAATCACCATCACTTGATGAATACTTTGATGACATCAAACGCCGCTTCGTAACTGGGTGGTTATAAAAGTGTCATTGGGTATTCTGAAAGTATGTGTTGAAGCGCATGAACCAAGATTGGGATTTGTCCATCCATATGACGGATAGATATGCTTTGGGCCCACTCGGTGGAATGTCATCTAGTTAGCTTGCAAGCATGTGACTAGGTCACAAGGGATGACATATCACGGAACGAGTAAAGAGTACTTATCAGTAACGAGGTAGAACTAGGTATGGAGATACCGACGATCAAACCTCGGATAAGTATAATATCGTGAGACAAAGGGAATTAGTTTCGTATGTAAATGGTTCAATCGATCGCGAAGTCATCGTTGAGTATGTGGGAGCCATTATGGATCTCCAGGTCCCGCTGATGGTTATTGATATGAGATGTGTCTCTATCATGTCTACATATTCACGAACCGTAGGGTGACACACTTAAGGTTCGAAGTTGTTTTAAGTAGATATGGAATGTGCGTTGGAGACCGAATGTTGTTCGGAGTCTCGGAATGGATCCGGGACATCACAAGGAGATCCAGAATGGTCCGGAGAATAAGATTCATATATAGGAGATCATTTTATGAGATAGGAAATGTTCCGGAGTGTTTGTATGAGGATTCTAGAAGGTTTCGGAATGTTCCGGAAGGTTCTAGAAGATATCTTGGAGTTTGCTTGAAAATCAAGATAGGGATCAAGGAGTCCTGGTGGGTCAAGATACGGATTCGTGGGGGAGGAGGACTCCTCCCCCCCTCCAATCCGCCGGCCTAGGGAGGAGAGGAGTCCTACAAGGACTCCCCTCCCCATGGCGCCATCCCCTCTTTAAATAGAGGGGCAGGGGCGCCCCCTCCTCGCTGGCTCCCATAACGTCCAATCTCTGCCGCCTCTCTCCTCCACCATATTCTGCACAGGCATAGGCGAAGCCCTGCAGAATTCTCTACTCCACCACCACCACCACGCCGTCGTGCTACTGGGATTCCGTGGAGAAGATCTACTACCTCCGCTGCTCGCTGGAACGGGGAGAGGAAGGTCTACTTCGACTCCGCACGTGTGACCGACTATGGAAGCGCTGCCGAATCGTGGCGCCGGAAGGATCGTCAACTTGACCAAGGGCGGGAAGCGCTGCTGGAACGCGACGCCGGAAGGATCGTCTACTTGACCGAAGGCGGAAGCGCTGCTGGAACGCGACGCCGGAAGGATCGTCCACACGATCTTGAGATCGGCAAGTGATCGACTACATCAACCACGAGATCTAATCTCGTTAACGCTTTCGGATCTACGAGGGTTAGTTCCCATCTATCTCGTTGCTCATGTCTAATAGATTAGATCTTGGCTTTTATCTAGATTAGATCTAGGTTTTGTTCGTTCTTGCGGTAGAATTTTTTTGTTTTCCATGCTACGAACCCATCAGTGGTATCAGAGCCGTATCTATGCGTAGATCTGTTGCACGAGTAGAACACAATGTTTTTGTGGGCGTGGATGCTTTTGTTGTCGGTGTCTTAGCGTGTACTTTGCATCTTGCGGCATGGTGGGATGAAGCGGCTCGGGGGCTAACATTACATGTCATCGCACATGAGACTTGCTCCACGCTTGACGTGCAACTTGCCTTGCACAAGTGGCTTTGCGGGTGTCTGTCTCTCCCACCATAGTTAAGATTCAATTTACAATGAGCATCTTGACAACACTTGTATCAACGTTGTGGTTCATGTTCGTAGGTAAGATCGGTCTTATGCGAAAGCCCCAAACCACGTAAAACTTGCAAAGAAAATTAGAGGCGTCTAACTTGTTTTTGCAGGGGTTTTGTGATGTGATATGGCCAACATGTGATTGTGATTGTATTTGATGTATTCAATGATCCTTGTTGTAATATGGCAACCGGCAGGAGCCTAATGGTTGTCTTTAATTCTGTTAAGACCTGCGTGTGTATTCATCTTGTAATAGCTTTATTCCAAGTAGTTGTAATAGTTGCTGGTGATGATGGACAACCATGAGGCGGCGCCACTGACCTTGACGCAATGCTGGTGATGATGGAGATCATGTTCGTGCTTTGGAGATGGAGATCAAAGACGCAAGAAGAAAAGGCCATATCATATCACACTAATTGTGAATTACCTGTGATGTTAATCCTTTATGCATCTTGTATTGCTTAGATCGCGATGGTAGCATTATAAGATGATCCCTCTCACTAAATATCAAGTAATAAAGTGTTCACCCTTAGTTGGCACCGTTGCTAAGACTCGTCGTTTCGAAGCATCTCGTGATGATCGGATGTGATAGATTCTACGTGTGCATACAACGGGTGCAAGCCAGATTTGCACATGCGGAAACTAAGGTTGTCTTGACGAGCCTAGCATGTACAGACATGGTCTCGGAACACGGAATACCGAAAGGTAGAGCATGAGTCATATAATTGATATGATGAACATGAAGATTGTTCGCCGATGAAACTACATCTTCTCTCGTGAAGATCGGACTTGGTGTAGTGGACTTGGTTCGTGTAATCACTAAGACAATGTGAGGGATGTTGTTTTGAGTGGGAGTTCACCTAGTTAGTTTAATAATTAAATTTGAACTCAATTTGTCATAAACTTAGTCTAAACTACTTGCAAATTGTTGTAGATTATGGCGACCCCCTCCATCAATTTCAATGCGTTCCTAGAGAAAGAAAAACTTAAGAACAATGGAAGCAATTTCACGGAATGGTTCCGTGGACTGAAGATCGTCCTCAGGGCTGGTCAGTTGACCTATGTGCTCGATGCACCGCTAGGTGACCCACCTGCAGATAATGCCACCGATGACGAAAAGAATGTTTTCGCCACTCGGAAGAATCATTACTCCACAGTTCAGTGTGCCATCCTGTACGGTTTAGAAGCGGAGCTCCAACAGCGTTTTGAGCACCACGACCCGTTCGAGATCATTAAGGAGCTCAGGCTAATTTTTGAGACTCGCGCGGCCATGGAGAGCTATGAGGCCTCCGAGAAATTCTTTAACTGTAAGATGGAAGAAGGAAGCTCCGTCAGCGAGCACGTGCTCACCATGTCTGGGTACGCTAAGAAGCTCCAAGAGTTGGGAATATCGATTCCTAATGAATTGGGGATTCACCGTCTCCTTCAATCACTGCCACCAAGTTACAAGAACTTTGTGATGAACTACAACATGCACTGCATGAACAAGACGTTGCCTGAACTGTCGTCCATGCTAAAAACTGCTGAAGTGGAGATCAAGAAGGAGCACCAAGTGTTGATGGTCAATAAGACCACCAATTTCAAGAAACGGGGCAAGCCTAAGAACAAGGGCAACTTCAAGAAGGACGGCAAGAAAGCTGCCGCACCTGCTAAGAAGCCCAAGGCTGGTCCTAATCCTGAAACCGAGTGTTTCTATTGCAAGGGTGCTGGTCACTGGAAGCGTAACTGCCCCAAGTACCTGGCGGATCTGAAGAACGGCAACATCAAGAAGAAAGGTATATTTGATATATGTGTTATAGATGTGTATCTTACTAGTAATCGTAGTAGTGCCTGGGTATTTGATACTGGTTCGGTTGCTCATATATGTAACTCGAAACAGGAGCTGCGGAATAAACGAAGACTGGCAAGAGATGAGGTGACGATGCGCGTTGGAAATGGCTCCAAGGTTGATGTGATCGCCGTCGGCACGCTCCCTCTACATCTACCTTCGGGATTAGTTTTAAATTTAAATAATTGTTATTTGGTGCCTGCGTTAAGCATGAACATTATATCTGGATCCTGTTTATTGCGAGACGGTTACTCTTTTAAGTCTGAGAATAAAGGTTGTTCGATTTATATGAGTAATATCTTTTATGGTAATGCACCTGAGATGAATGGTTTATTCTTACTGAATCTCGATAGTAGTAATACACATGTTCACAACATAGATGCTAAACGAATTAAATTGAATGATAATTCTACATACATGTGGCACTGTCGTCTTGGTCACATTGGAGTAAAGCGTATGAAGAAACTCCATTCAGATGGACTTCTTGAATCACTTGATTTTGAATCACTTGAAAGATGCGAAGCATGTCTAATGGGAAAAATGACTAAGACTCCATTCTCTGGTACAATGGAGCGAGCTACAGACTTATTGGAAATAATACATACCGATGTGTGCGGTCCAATGAGTGTAGCATCGCGTGGTGGATATCGTTATGTTCTCACTTTCACGGATGACTTGAGTAGATATGGGTATGTCTACTTCATGAAACATAAGTCTGAAACTTTCGAGAAGTTTAAGGAATTTCAAAGTGAAGTGGAGAATCATCGTAACAAGAAGATTAAGTTTCTGCGTTCTGATCGCGGGGGTGAATATCTAAGTTACGAGTTTAGCGTGCATTTAAAGAAATGTGGAATACTTTCACAGTTGACACCGCCGGGAACACCACAACGTAATGGTGTGTCCGAACGTCGTAATCGAACTCTCTTAGATATGGTTCGGTCTATGATGTCTCTTACAGATTTACCGTTATCATTTTGGGGCTATGCATTAGAGACAGCCGCATTCACTTTAAATAGGGCACCATCTAAATCCGTAGAAACGACACCGTACGAATTGTGGTTTGGTAAGAAACCTAAGGTGTCGTTCCTTAAAGTTTGGGGTTGCGAAGCATACGTAAAGAAGTTACAACCTGATAAGCTAGAACCCAAAGCGGAGAAAATGCGTCTTCATAGGATACCCTAAAGAAACAATTGGGTATACCTTCTATCATAGATCCGAAGGCAAAGTTTTTGTTGCAAAGAATGGATCCTTCTTGAGAAGGAGTTTCTCTCGAAAGAAGTGACTGGAAGGAAAGTAGAACTCGATGAGGTTATTGAACCTTCTCTCGGATTTGAGAGTAGCGCAGCACCGGAAGATGTTTTGATGCCGCCTGCACCAATAGAAGAGGAAGCTAATGATAATGATCATGAAACTTCGAACGAAGTTACTACTGAACCTCGCAGGTCAACAAGGGTTCGTACCACTCCTGATTGGTATGACTCTGCCTTGAACGTCATGTTGGTGGACAACGCTGATGACCCTGCGACGTATGAAGAAGCTATGGTGAGCCCAGATTCCAACAAATGGCTAGAAGCCATGAAATCCTAATGGGATCCATGTACGAAAACCAAGTGTGGACTTTGGTGGACTTACCGGATGGCCGTAAGGCTGTCGAGAACAAATGGATTTTCAAGAGAAAAACATATGCTGATGGTAATGTTACCGTCTATAAAGCTCGACTTGTCGCGAAAGGGTTCCGAGAAATTCAAGGAGTTGACTATGATGAGACATTCTCACCAGTAGCGAAGCTAAAGTCTGTGAGGATTTTGTTAGCAATTGCTGCATATTTCGATTATGAGATTTGGCAGATGGATGTCAAAACGGCGTTCCTTAATGGTGACATTGAGGAAGAGTTGTATATGGTACAACCCAAAGGTTTTGTCGATCCTAAAGATGCTAACAAGGTATGCAAACTTCAGCGCTCCATTTATGGACTGAAGCAAGCATCCCGTAGTTGGAATCAACGTTTTGATAAAGTAATCAAAAACTTTGGTTTTATACAAACTTATGGAGAAGCTTGTATTTACAAGAAAGTGAGTGGGATCTCTATAGCATTCCTAGTACTATATGTAGATGACATATTGTTGATTGGGAATGATATAGAACTTCTTAATAGCGTCAAAACCTATTTGAATAATAGTTTTTCAATGAAGGATCTTGGCGAAGCGGCATACATTCTAGGCATCAAGATTTATAGAGATAGATCAAGACACCTAATAGGGCTTTCACAAAGTACATACTTGGACAAAGTTCTAAAGAAGTTTAGAATGGAAAATAGCAAGAAAGGGTTCGTGCCCATGTTGTCAGGTAAGACCTTGAGTAAAACTCAAAGTCCAGCTACGGCAGAAGATAGAAAGAAAATGAATAACATTCCCTATGCCTCAGCCATAGGTTTCTATCATGTATGCCATGCTGTGTACAAGACCGGATATAGCACATGCTGTTAGTTTGACTAGCAGATATCAAAGTGATCCTGGAGAGGAACACTGGACAGCGGTCAAGAATATCCTAAAAGTACTTAAATAGGACTAAGGATATGGTTCTTTCTTATGGAGGTGATGAACAGCTTGTTGTAAACGGTTACACCGATGCTAGTTGGAACACCGATCCGGATGACTCAAGTCACAGTCGGGTTACGTATTTATTTTGAATGGTGCTGCAGTAAGCTGGAGGAGTGCGAAGCAAAGCGTGTGGCGAAATCTTCAACTGAATCGGAATACATAGCTGCTTCGGAGGCTGCACAAGAAGCCGTTTGGATGAAGGAATTCATTACTGAACTCGTCGTGGTTCCCAGTGCGTTGGACCCGATGGCCATCTACTGTGACAACACAGGGTGCCATAGCTAATGCGCAGGAGCCAAGGTCACATAGCAAGCTGAAGCACATCAAGCTACGTTTCCCACGCTATTCGTGAGTATGTCCGAGATGGTGACATAAAGATTTGCAAAGTACACACTGATCTGAATGTGGCAGATCCATTGACTAAACCTCTCCCTAGGGCAAAGCATGACCAACACCAGAACGCCATGGGTGTTCGGTATATTACCATGTAATCTAGATTATTGACTCTAGTGCAAGTGGGAGACTGTTGGAGATATGCCCAAGAGGCAATAATAAAAGTGATTATTATTATATCTTTGTGTTTATGATGAATGTTTACATCCCATGCTATAATTGTATTATTAGGAAACACTAATACATGTGTGTTTTGTAAACATATAGAGAGTCCCTAGTAAGCCTCTTGTTGAAACTAGCTTGTTTGATTAATTGATGATTATGGTTTCCTGATCATGGACATTAGGATGTGATTATAACAAGGTTCATATCATTAGGAGAATGATGTGATGGACACACACCCATAGTAAGCGTAGCATAAGATCAAGTCATTAAGTTCGTATTGCTGTAAGCTTTCAAATACATAGTAACCTATTCCTTCGACCATGAGGTTATGTTAATCAACCATCACCGGATGGATACTTTGATGACATCAAAACGCCGCTTCGTAACTGGGTGGTTTAAAAGTGTCATTGGGTATTCTGAAAGTATGTGTTGAAGCGCATGAACCAAGATTGGGATTTGTCCATCCATATGACGGATAGATAATGCTCTGGCCCTCCGGTGGAATGTCATCTAGTTAAGCTTGCAAGGCAGTGACTGGTCACAAGGGATGACATACCACGGAACGAGTAAAGAGTACTTATCAGTAACGGGTAGAACCTAGGTATGGAGATACCGACGATCAAACCTCGGATAAGTATAAGTGTCGCGGAGACAAAGGGAATTAGTTTCAAATGTAAGTGGTTCAATCGATCACGAATTCATCGTTGAATATGTGGGAGCCATTATGGATCTCCAGGTCCCGCTGATGGTTATTGATAGGAGATGTGTCTCTATCATGTCTACATATTCACGAACCGTAGGGTGATACACTTAAGGTTCGAAGTTGTTTTAAGTAGATATGGAATGTGCGTTGGAGACCGAATGTTGTTCGGAGTCTCGGATTGGATCGGGACCATCACGAGGAGATCCGGAATGGTCCGGAGACTAAGATTCATATATAGGGGATCTTTTCTAGTAGGAAATGTTTCTCGGAGTGTTTGTATGAGGATTCTATAGAAGGTTTCGGAATGTTCCGGAAGTTCTAGAAGATATCTTGGAGTTTGCTTGAAAATCAAGATAGGGATCAAGGAGTCCTGGTGGGTCAAGATACGGAGTCGTGGGGGAGGAGGACTCCTCCCCCACCTCCAATCCGCCGGCCTAGGGAGGAGGGGAGTCCTACAAGGACTCCCCTCCCCATGGCGCCTCCCCTCTTTAAATAGAGGGGCAGGGGCGCCCCCTCCTCCCTGCTCTCATAACTCCAATCTCTGCCGCCTCTCTCCTCCACCATCTTCTGCACAGGCATAGGCGAAGCCCTGCAGAATTCTCTACTCCACCACCACCACCACGCCGTCGTGCTGCTGGGATTCCGTGGAGAAGATCTACTACCTCCGCTGCTCGCTGGAACGGGGAGAGGAAGGTCTGCTTCGACTCCGCACGTGTGACCGACTGCGGAAGCGCTGCCGAATCGCGGCGCCGGAAGGATCGTCAACTTGACCAAGGGCGGAAGCGCTGCTGGAACGCGACGCCGGAAGGATCGTCTACTTGACCGAAGGCGGAAGCGCTGCTGGACGCGGACGCCGGAAAGGATCGTCCACACGATCTTGAGATCGGCAAGTGATCGACTAACATCAACCACGAGATCTAATCTCGTTAACGCTTTCGGATCTACGAGGTTAGTTCCTATCTATCTCGTTGCTCATGTCTAATAGATTAGATCTTGCTTTATCTGGATTAGATCTAGGTTTTGTTCTTTCTTGCGGTAGAATTTTTTTGTTTTCCATGCTACGAACCCATCAGTGGTATCAGAGCCGTATCTATGCGTAGATCTGTTGCACGAGTAGAACACAATGTTTTTTGGGCGTGAGGCTCTTGTTGTCGGTGTCTTAGCAGTGTACTTTGCAATCTTGCGGCATGGTGGGATGAAGCGGCTCGGGCTAACATTACATGTCATCGCACATGAGACTTGTCTCCACGCTGACGTGCAACTTGCTTGCACAAGTGGCTTTGCGGGTGTCCTGTCTCCCACCATAGTTAAGATTCAATTTACAATGAGCAGCTTGACAACACTTGTATCAACGTTGTGGTTCTTGTTCGTAGGTAAGATCGGTCTTATGCGAAAGCCCAAACCACGTAAAACATGCAAAGAAAATTAGAGCGTCTAACTTGTTTTTGCAGGGGTTTTGTGATGTGATATGGCCATCATGTGATTGTGATTGTATTTGATGTATGCAATGATCCTGTTGTAATATGGCAACCCCCGGCAGGAGCCTAATGGTTGTCTTTAATTCTGTTAAGACCTGCGTGTCTATTCATCTTGTAATAGCTTTATTCCAAGTAGTTGTAATAGTTGCTAGTGATGATGGACAACCATGAAGCGGCGCCACTTGACCTTGACGCAATGCTGGTGATGATGGAGATCATGTTCGTGCTTTGGAGATGGAGATCAAAGGCGCAAGAAGAAAGGGCCATATCATATCACACTATTATGAATTAGCCTGTGATGTTAATCCTTTATGCATCTTGTATTGCTTAGATCGGACGTAGCATTATAAGATGATCCCTCTCACTAATATCAAGTAATAAAGTGTTCACCCTTAGTTGGCACCGTTGCTAAGACTCGTCGTTTCGAAGCATCTCGTGATGATCGGATGTGATAGATTCTACGTGTGCATACAACGGGTGCAAGCCAGATTGCACATGCGGAAACTAAGGTTGTCTTGACGAGCCTAGCATGTACAGACATGTCTCGGAACACGGAATACCGAAAGGTATAGAGCATGAGTCATATAATTGATATGATGAACATGAAGATTGTTCTCCGATGAAACTACATCTTCTCTCGTGAAGATCGGACTTGGTGTAGTGGACTTGGTTCGTTATCCTAAGACAATGTGAGGGATGTTGTTTTGAGTGGGAGTTCACCTAGTTAGTTTAATAATTAAATTTGAACTCAATTTGTCATAAACTTAGTCTAAACTACTTGCAAATTGTTGTAGATTATGGCGACCCCCTCCATCATTTCAATGCGTTCCTAGAGAAGAAAAACTTAAGAACAATGGAAGCAATTTCACGGACTGGTTCCGTGGACTGAAGATCGTCCTCAGGGCTGGTCAGTTGACCTATGTGCTCGATGCACCGCTAGGTGACCCACCTGCAGATATGCCCACCGATGACGAAAAGAATGTTTTCGCCACTCGGAAGAATCATTACTCCACAGTTCAGTGTGCCATCCTGTACGGTTTAGAAGCGGAGCTCCAACAGCGTTTTGAGCACCACGACCCGTTCGAGATCATTAAGGAGCTCAGGCTAATTTTTGAGACTCGCGCGGCCATGGAGAGCTATGAGGCCTCCGAGAAATTCTTTAACTGTAAGATGGAAGAAGGAAGCTCCGTTAGCGAGCACGTGCTCACCATGTCTGGGTACGCTAAGAAGCTCCAAGAGTTGGGAATATCGATTCCTAATGAATTGGGGATTCACCGTCTCCTTCAATCACTGCCACCAAGTTACAAGAACTTTGTGATGAACTACAACATGCACTGCATGAACAAGACGTTGCCTGAACTGTCGTCCATGCTGAAAACTGCTGAAGTGGAGATCAAGAAGGAGCAACAAGTGTTGATGGTCAATAAGACCACCAATTTCAAGAAACGGGGCAAGCCTAAGAACAAGGGCAACTTCAAGAAGGACGGCAAGAAAGCTGCCGCACCTGCTAAGAAGCCCAAGGCTGGTCCTAATCCTGAAACTGAGTGCTTCTACTGCAAGGGTGCTGGTCACTGGAAGCGTAACTGCCCCAAGTACCTGGCGGATCTGAAGAACGGCAACATCAAGAAGAAAGGTATATTTGATATATGTGTTATAGATGTGTATCTTACTAGTAATCGTAGTAGTGCCTGGGTATTTGATACTGGTTCGGTTGCTCATATTTGTAACTCGAAACAGGAGCTGCGGAATAAACGAAGACTGGCAAGAGACGAGGTGACGATGCGCGTTGGAAATGGCTCCAAGGTTGATGTGATCGCCGTCGGCACGCTCCCTCTACATCTACCTTCGGGATTAGTTTTAAATTTAAATAATTGTTATTTGGTGCCTGCGTTAAGCATGAACATTATATCTGGATCCTGTTTATTGCGAGACGGTTACTCTTTTAAGTCTGAGAATAAAGGTTGTTCGATTTATATGAGTAATATCTTTTATGGTAATGCACCTGAGATGAATGGTTTATTCTTACTGAATCTCGATAGTAGTGATACACATGTTCACAACATAGATGCTAAACGAATTAAATTGAATGATAATTCTACATACATGTGGCACTGTCGTCTTGGTCACATTGGAGTGAAGCGTATGAAGAAACTCCATTCAGATGGACTTCTTGAATCACTTGATTTTGAATCACTTGAAAGATGCGAAGCATGTCTAATGGGAAAAATGACTAAGACTCCATTCTCTGGTACAATGGAGCGAGCTACAGACTTATTGGAAATAATACATACCGATGTGTGCGGTCCAATGAGTGTAGCATCGCGTGGTGGATATCGTTATGTTCTCACTTTCACGGATGACTTGAGTAGATATGGGTATGTCTACTTCATGAAACATAAGTCCGAAACTTTCGAGAAGTTTAAGGAATTTCAAAGTGAAGTGGAAATCATCGTAACAGAAGATTAAGTTTCTTTCTGACAAGAAGATAAGTTTTGCATGTGTGCATCATTTAAAGAAATGTGGAGTATGATCCGCCGGGAACACCACAGCATGTGTGTGTCCGAAGTCACAACACACCTATGGATCCAGAAGTGTCAT